>ML793132.1:674794-703859 GCA_009831015.1 Picea engelmannii
AAATCCAACCATGTTAAGGGTTGGTGTGGCTCAGGCCGGGTGCGATCCCCGGGTGATTTTGACGGCTTAGATGCCCCTGAGTCGCGGTTTCTCAAGCCACAGGTTAATCGCAGGTCCTGCACAAATTAACAAACAAAAAAGAAATGCAACACATGAACAAATCTGACATTGGTAGCAAAAGAAGACTGTGATTCATATCAAGATAAGAGTCTAAGTACACGAGCCAAACTGTATCCAGGATTGAACCCCCTAGTTCCTCTTATGTCTTGAGCTTTATAGCTCTACAATACAGTTTTCAGATCCTAAAAGAATGGATCAGATATGCTAAAGATAGAAAGTCAAAATTGATTTACAAAAGATAAGGAATGGTCCTCAAAATGAGGTCAATTCCACATTTCATGGTCTTCAGATGATGTAGAATCCCTGTGCAGTGCAGATAAGCCTTCCAAGGCTGTTTGATAACTCTTGAGAAAGATGAAATTCAAATTTGCTAATTTTGAAAAAAACTCTGATTTGTTGCCTCCAAAATAGGTGTCAAAACCAACTTGAATACCTTTTCTAACCCTTTTACATCAAAAGTGGATCTTAGATCTGACTCTATAATTCAACATCTATCCATTAAAAGAGTTTTCAAGAGATTCGGATTAGTAAAACTTCGATATGGGCAAAATTACTCTTTCTATGGCCATCTCAGGTTTCACTAGCTATTTTGCCTTAAGATTTGCTAGTTAGTTGGTGAAAGCTCTGCTTTTCATCAGCTAACTGGTTATAATTTCACCTTCTATGCTGGTGAAAGTTCTGTTTTATCTTTGAGAAGAAAATTATGCAAAGTGGCAATGATCTTGCATAGAGTGTTAGATTCTTCTATGTTTGCATTAACCAATACCCTCCTAACTATTACCTTTCTAGCTCGTGATCTGGAATTTCTCATTTCAAAAATCCATGATAATCCGGGGATAAAGAAAAATGTTAGGATCTAGATCACGGATTGCAGCTTTCATCGATCCACGAGAATCTTCCGCATAATAGGGGGTCAAAACTTTCATCCCTGGACAAGAACCATACCATGCAGCATAACATTGTGAATGTTGAGTACCAACACCAGTCGCAGTTCCATTTGGTCCTCTAAAAACGATGGGAACAAAAATTTGACCTGTAGACATATAATATGTCTTGGCTACAGAATTTAGTATTTGATCAATGGCGAAATGAAGGTCATGAACTCTACAATTGGTCGTAACCCATAATATGTTGCGCCCACACCAATTCCAGTGAAACCCTGCCTTGGTGATTGGGGTGTCTAGTACCCTGTCAGGTCCAAACTAAATATGGAAAAGGGTTCAGCATCTAAAACCCGATCAAGATATGACTTGGATGTGTTTATGTTACACTGAAATTGAAAGGATGAAGCCTTTGTTACTTCCTCCTCGAGCCTTCCAACAAAACTTGTGATCTGTTGTGCTTTCATCGTTCCAACATTCTGTAATCCGTCCATCATATTTCCAGCGTGAAGCATGACTGGACACCTTCCTGGTCGCAGGCATAGAATGCTTGATCTAACATTCTGGCAAAATTAAATCTCGGATATAAAGCTCTCATCCTGTAAATCAAGCATCTAGCAAATATTTCCATTATCTTGGCGCTTGGGCGATTTATCTGTTGGTTATGCGTTGTCTTGTGATAAGTGCTTGTTTCCTGCGTTTTTGAAAGCGAAGAACAATGCTATCGATAATCCCACCAATAAGACCCTAAGACCCTCACTACCCTGTCTGCACAAGCTGTTTCCAAACTTCGGCCATCCGATGTACAAAGCCATGTGACTGCATCACCGTGTCCCTTCAGCGTATTCAGATCCAGAGGGTGGTGACGACGCCCCTTGTCAGTAGCAGAAACATGAGACTTGGAGTGAGAATGAGATTTGTTCTTAGCGTGGGTTGAAGGCTTGGAAGCTCTGTCGTTATGGTGATCTCAGGCAATTGAGACACCGCCCTCTTCACTTTGTTGCGTTTTCTTCTCAGATGTGTGGAAGAAAACCACTCGACCCCCAATTTTGAACAGGTTCTTCCTTGTATCTTGGCAATTCTACTTTTGTTGATATATGTATGAGAAGGTCGAAGTATCCAGGATATACAAGCAACGATTTTATTTCTTTTTTGTCTTATGGCTTTGCAATGCCACAACCAATTAATTACAGCGGGTGAATAAAGTCATAGGTAGCTAACTAAACCCTGAATATTTCTTCAAAGCTGGAGATGAAACATTGAAACGTTTTGAACTTGGAGGAGCTTGGCAATTCGTTCTATTACTTAGAACAATAAATTTCAATCTCTGTAATCTTGACTGGTAGCTAGACTCATGGCTTAATTCGTGGCTCACTTTTATAGCTTGGCTTTGAGTGTCGATTAGTCATTCAACTAGTTGAATGCACTTGGAGTTGGTTATATCGACATATGGCATGACTTTGACTCGGTTTGGATAGCAAAAAATGGCTTGGCACATGTACCAGGTTTATGATGGTTAATGTGTAGCTTATGCTTGATATGTGGATATGGAGTTTGGTATAGTTTGGAGATGCTATATTCGTAGGATTAGCATATAGTGGGTATTAAATAGTTTAAGATTAGAAATCTAAAACACCCACCACTTTTGATAAAACAAAACAAAAATTATATTTTTTTTGTTTTATTTAAAAGATGTAAAGAGACATAAATCTTAGAATTTTAGGCTCTAATAGCTGGCAATTTTGGAATGTAGGTCAGAAGGCATAGTTAAAGCAATCTTGGGCAAAAAGATCATTAGAAACTTATCAAGGATTATTGGGAAATTGAGAGTATGATACTGGCCCAAAAACCTAGGGGAAAGATAAATTAAGTAGTGAGTAATGAGGACATTCATCAAAATACCAGTGCATTTTGATCGCTAACAAAAAGAGCAGTGGAAATTTTGTCTACACCTTTGTTTAAGAGAAGATGCTCAGATATGGTGGCAATCATTGGACTTATGGGAATGGATGTCACATTCCGAGGAAGCACTTGAAAAAATATTCTTAGATAGGTGGTATTATACAAAGTGTAAGGATAAATACATCACCAATAGTTTATTTTCAGTTGGCAACACTATATTACAAGTTCAGGGATGTATTCAAAAAGAAAATATCATTGTTTTTATTAACCCTAATTGCATGCATAATTTTATCAATGTTTAGTTGGTTAATAAATTGCAAGTTCCTACAAATAATATTCAAAGCACATAGGTTGAGGGTGAAAATGTTCAATTTTTTAAAGATTTGAAGCTAAGTATGGACAAATATGTGTTGCATTCAGATTTTATTCTCTAGATATGGCTCATGTGGATATTGTTTTGGGATATCCTTGGATGGAATTAGTTGGTACAGTTAACATTAATGTGAAAATGAAGTTTTTGAAGTTGTGGTACAAAAAAACAAAAATCACATTGTAGGATGTGTCTCTTAGTAAGAAAGATGGGCCCACGTAGGCCAACAATGAAGTTATTGTTGAGTCCGAAGTTGAATTAGAAGGTGATAAATCAAATCCACATGAAGGACACAATAAAGAAACTAACAAGGTCATTGACTCAGAGCCACAATGTGTTGCAGATTTGAAAAAAAAGGCATTGATTCCTACAATTGTTGTATACCGACATCCACATCATATAGAGAAACAACAATCATCAAGACAAGGGGGTGAGAATCAACACCCTTATGCACCAACAAGGAACCAGAAAAGAAACCAATCCAGAGGTGCATGGAGGCCTAACAACACTACAAGACGACATCATGATAGAGAACCAATCCCATGGAAACACCGATATTATGTGGATCAAGATCAGGATGGAAAGGCATCGGTTGGACATCATGTTCGGCTTCAATTAAAATGGATGGATGGTTGTACTTGGTACCAGTTGGATACATTGTTTAGGTGATCATATTGTATGGTTTTGTCACGTATTTCGAGGATGAAACATGTGAAGGGAGATGGAATGTAGTATACCTAGGGAGGTAATATGGGGCACCTAGTGAGGTAATATGAGGAACCCAATGAGAATGTGGTTATGTATATTCAATGTAAGGTGGACTAGGTCCACTATATTATTAAATAAGACCCATTATGATAGTTAGATATAATAAATAGGCTTTGTAGAAGATTCCTTCTCTATAATGTTCTTAGAAGATAAATAATGTTATATAAAGAAGTGTAAGCAATGTATTGAAGCATAGTGAGGAACATTGTTATTGTACAAGAAATGATTGCTTGAGGATTTTTATCCTTCAATAAGGACTAATATATGGTCTTACCCTACCTCAAGGGTTTTATCTATTTCTCGTGTTCAATATTTGGTGAATGGTTTGGATTATTCTTGTTGAGATTCTTGGTTATTTATCAAGTATATTTGCAGATCTATTCAAGTACTTAACACACTACTTGTTGATAAGTTTCCCTCTCCTTCCCTAATGCACCAATAGAAGGATGTCAACCCCTCATTGTCGTCGATTACATCAACAATGATATTCTTCCTCTCACTGATGCTGACCTGGTTAGCGAAGCCCACCCTTTCAACAAGATTTGCCTTCATCTTGAGACCTATCTTATCCTCTTCCCAACTCAAATCCTTCTTACTGCGTCTATTATTCAATCTCCTAACATTTCCAATGATAAATCTCTCCATGCCTAATTAGATAGCTAATCATTGATTTCATATCTCGCTTGATGAGTTTCATGATCACAGCTATGATAGATCTATTTGTATCACCAACAACTTGCATTTGTGTACCACATCAACTTGTTTACTTTGTGTTTCTTGGTTCTATGGCTAAACCGTTATTGTGAAAGTGTCTTCTAGGATCATACGGCTTAATCACATCACATGTTGGTATTGCGCTGCCTTTGAAATGCACCTCAACAGAAATTTGGTTCTTTCATCTCATAGAAGGTACTGAGCATTCCTTACGTGAGATAACTATTTTTGTGGGTTTATAATTCTACTCTACTGACACATAACCGTATAATAAATGTATTAATTAATAGTTTATACATCGTATATGACAAAATAACTTACATAATCAATTTTGGGTGAAGCAACATCGAAAGCGGGACCCGGTCGTTCATTAAAAAACGTATTTGAGCACATTTTTTCGACATCTGTCAAAAATAATTTTTACTCCCAAAAATAGGTCAGTTGGATGCTTTTCACCATTACGATTCCAACACAACTCACAAAATCGGAATTCGATGCCCAAAATTTACAGAACATATTACCTAAGGTTTTCTCGCCCGAACCAGCCTCGTCAATCGTTATACATGTGAGATGTTTGTATGGAACACTTAGTAGGCTTTCCAGAAGCGTCTCTATGTGGTCTTCATGACTCAAAATATGGTTCCCAAATCAGAGGTCATATGAGAAAGTTATGAGGGTTTGAAATGCCCAGCATAAGACTTAATAGTTCTCGCCTCCACCAAAATTAAAATGCCTCTGGTAATATGTTTATGTTTAGAAAATTGATTTAAAGTTTAACCTTTTAAATTTAAATAATTTGAATTTACTCTAAATAAAAAATATTTTGGTTTAAAATCGTTTAACAAATAAAAATAATGTTTTCCCAAAGATTATGTTAAAAAGGGTATAAATCATATATATCAAAGAGTAGGTTTTCACGTTGTAAAAAGATCTACTTACTCTCCTTTTAGCTTAATATTTTGCTGCACATAAAATGAAAAAATAGCTAAGCGAAGAAGGATCGTTGACCAAACCAACTTCCCATCCGAGAGGTTGACAAGGTTAACTTCAAAAACTCTGAAACAGATCGGAAGCAATGGGAGGAACCTCTCTGAAGCTAATCGAAGGCAAAGGGAAAGCTATATGCAATTCAATCATAAAAATTAATTGGAAGTGTGCCGACGAAATCGACGAACTTAATAGAAATACCTCTGATGGACTCGAAGGTCTTGAGAAGAACTTTGTTGAAGCTCATCAGAGATCTTGAAAAGAAGTATGCCTAATGTCCTCGGAAGAGATGCGAAGAACGTTTATGAAGTCATTGGTGAACATGAGAGAAACTTCTCTGATAAACACCTCTTGCATCTCAAAATCGTCTTTGTCGCAGCTCCTTCTAAGTATGTGGCTGAATGTGGAGGTTGTAAGACATGGAATCTTGCTCCGATCCAAGTGAAGGAATAACAAGTGTAGAATTAAAATTGTTCACATAAAAAAACCTAACCCTAAAAACTACACTTCAATGGCATCATTACTTGCAACTAAACAATTGTGGAATACTTATGCAAAATCGTGGAGGGGCGCCGATAGCATTGAGCTTAGCAATATATGATGATCATATTCACAAATAGATAAAATAACTATTCCAGCATGTGGAAACAAATTCGAGAATAAACAGTTCACTTCGGTTTGTTTATCACAATGGCAAAGCACGATTATAGACAAGAAGCGACCGAACAAAAAATGTTGAAAAATGAAATTCCAAGACTATACGTTGTTGAGACGATCATATTGTATGTTTCCTCACTTATTTCGAGGATGAAACATGTGAAGGGGGGTGGAATGTAGTATACCTAGGGAGGTAATATGGGGCACCTAGTGAGGTAATATGGGGTATCCAATGAGAATGCGGTTATGTATATTCAATGTAAAGTGGACTAGGTCCACTATATTATTAAATAAGACCCATTATGGTAGTTAGATATAATAAATAGGCTTTCTAGAAGATTCCTTCTCTAGAATTTTCCTAGAAGATAAAGAATGTTATATAAATAAGTGTAAGCAATGTATTGAAGCATAGTGAGGAACATTGTTATTGTACAAGCAATGATTGCTTGAGGAGTGTTATCCTTCCATAAGGATTAATATATGGTCTTACCCTACCTCAATGGTTTTCTCTATTTCTTGTGTTCAATATTTGGTGAATGGTTTGGATTATTCTTGTTAAGATTCTTGTTTAAGTCTGAAGTATATTTGCATATCTATTCGGGTACTTAACACACTACTTGTTGATAAGTTTCCCTCTCCCATCCTCGATGCACCAACAGAAAGATGTCAAGCCCTCGTCATCATCAAGCACGTCGACGATGATAGTCTTCCTCTCGTTGATGCTAACCCGATCAGTAAGGCCCACCCTTTTGGCGAGATTTTCCTTCGTCTTGAGACCTATCTTATCATCCTCCCAACTCAAATCCTTCTTATTGTGTCTGTTAGTCAGTCTCCTAACATTTCCAATGACAAATATTTCCATGCCTAATTAGATAGCTAATCATTGATTTTCTATCTCCCCTGATCAATTTCATGATCATAGTTGTGATAGATCTATTTGTATCGCCAACAACTTGCATTCGTGTACCACATCAACTTGTTTACTTTGTGTTTCTTGGTTCTATGGCTAAACCGTGATTGTGAAAATGTTTTCTAGCATCATATGGGTTAACCACATCACATGTTGGTATTGTGTTGGCTACGAAATGCACCTCGACAGAAATTTGGTTCTTTCAGCTCATAGAAGGTACTAAGCACTCCTTACGTCAGATAGCTATTTTTGTGGGTTTATAATTCTACGCTACTGACACATAACCATTGAGTAAATGGATCAATTAATAGTTTATACATATTAGATGACACAAGAACTTACAGAATCAATTTTAGGTGAAGCAACATCGAAAGCGGGACCCAGTCTTTCATTAAAAAACGTATTTAAGCACAATTTTTTGACATCCGTCAAAACGAATTTTTACTCCCAAAAATAGATCAATTGTATTATTTTCACCATTACGATTCCAACGCAACTCACAAAATCGGAATCTGATGCCCAAAAGTTACAGAACGGATTACCTAGGGTTTTCTCGCTCGAACCGGCCTCGTTAGTCTTTATACATGTGAGATGTTTGTATAGAACACTTAGTAGGCTTTCATGACTCAAAATATGGTTCCCAAATCAGAGGTCATATGAGAAAGTTATGAGGGTTTGAAATGCCCGACATAAGACTTAATGGTTCTCGCCTCCACCAAAATTAAAATGCCTCTGGTAATATGTTTAGGTTTAGAAAATTGATTTAAAGTTTAATCTTTTAAATTTAAATAATTTGAATTTACTCTAAATAAAAAATATTTTGGTTTAAAATGGTTTAACAAATAAAAATAATGTTTTGTCAAAGATTATGTTAAAAAGGGTATAAATCATATATATATCAAAGAGTAGGTTTTGACGTTGAATAAATCTCTACTTACTCTCCTTTTAACTTAATCTTTCCCTGCACATAAAATGAAAAAATAGCTAAGCGAAGAAGGATAGTTGACCAAACCAACTTCCCATCGGAGAGGTTGACAAAGTTAACTTCAACAACTCTGAAACAGATCGGAAGCAATGGGAGGAACCTCTCCGAAGCTAATTAAATCATAAAACTTAATTGGAAGTATGCTGACGGAATCGACGAGCTTAATAGAAATACCTCCGATGGACTTGAAGGTCTTGAGAAGAACTTTGTTGAAGCTCATCGGAGGTCTTGAAAGGAAATCTTCCTAATTTCCTTGGAGGATATGAGAAGAACGTTTCCGAAGTCATCGGTGAACATGAGAGGATATGAGAAGAACGTTTCTGAAGTCGTAGGCACATTGATGCCTACGACTGGATTAAGTGCGTGCTGGAAGGAGTAAAGAGGGCACTGGCCTGTACATTAGCTCTTGCAATGGTATCGTTAGATAGATAGTGGCCAAAGGAGATCATGAGTTAGCTCTGATTTCGATGACTCGACAAAGTTCATAACTTGGCCTCGGGTTCACCGGATACAGTTCCCACTAACTCCTCTGAAAGAAAGAAAAAAAAATGATCTTAACGTTCACTGATTTCTGCATTTCAGCCATTTTCCTGTTCAACTTGATGATGAGCTCCTCCAATTTCTCCATTGTCCCCTTTTTGAATAAATTATTCCAAGAGCTAGCTGTCAAGATACTTACTTAGTTGTCCCTATTTTCTTTGAAGGCTTCACACTCTAAAATGAAATGTTTTTTTCTGTTTCCACTTTTTCAGAGGTGCATAACACACACACCCTTTCTTCCCAAGCTTCTTTTGGTCTTTTCCAACGCTCGGTTTCACAACAGAGTTGATGGGAATTGGTTGATGAGTTGATGGGAATTGGCTTCTTTTTTATGATGATTGTATGTGGGGTTAAACTCTTCAATATAATACTCTTTCTTTCTTCGGAGCCCTTTATCCCAAGTTCGCTTGTGGAACCTATCAATAACAAAATCTTTTATCTCTTAATTGTTCATAGGGCACCTATCGAAGTGGATATCCCATTTACTAAACCATTTAATATTTTGTCACATCCACGTCTTCTTTCTTTTGCACAATATATCATTGAAGACAACCTTAGGCCACCAACTGTCTTCCATTTGCTCAATTTTTTTTAGATATCTTCTGAGATGCACCATAGCAATTGCTTCAATAGGAGCAACCCCCATTTCAATCAGCATGATATCATAAGGGACTGAACTTTTAATTTTAAACTTGTTTGTGATCAAGCGTTTTTTAATCTTCTCAATTTTCTTCCACTGTAAGTCATATGTACTGTTGGCCCACACTTCACAACCATATAGAACCATCGAGATCACTAAAATCCCAAAGAGAGTTTGCATAGTCTTCCAATCCCATACCTCCCTCCCAAAGTTCTTTTCTTTCTGCAACCTTCCCAACTTAGATTTTTGTTGAAGTCAATTTCAAGGTATTTGTAATTTGCCACTTCTTCAAGAGTGGTGCCTTCAAATTAGAACTTATTTTGATTATGTTTTCTTTTGCTGGAAAAAACTACCACTTTCGTCTTGCTAGTATTGACTTGCATCCCCACTGTACTACAAAAGTGCTCAAGGGAAATTAAGTGTTCTTGCAACCCAAGATCAGATTTACCAATCATAATAAGGTCATTTGCATACAAAAGAAGCCTTATCACAAAATCAGAGGATTTCCCATTAACTCCTCTGATAAGGGACAAGACCAGAGACTATTGTTTGTATTTTAGCCATAACTTTTGACTCAGACACCTGTTTCGTGGGATCCTTATACAGTTGGAAAGGTCATTCAAATTTATACATCTTCATAGGTGTAAAATTTAATAAATACCTAACCAATTGTCTTAAAATTTTAAGGATTACTATATGGTGCCTTGCCAATAGCCCTGGGAAACACAACACCTCAACCGTGAGCAGAGGAACCAGGGATCAAATTTAGGAAAGTTTATGTGAAATTTCAATTAGTTAATGCTCCAATTATATGAGTTTGAACGCTTGGTTTTAGTAAGTTTACTTGAGGTTACTCTAGGGTCACTCATCTGTTGTATGTTGAATGGTTTCAGGTACTAATGTCGAGGGGAAGTCGCACTCAACATCCTCGCGATGCGATCTACAACCAAGGACATTAAAGCAACAGTAATAATAGCTACCACAATGATAGAGGAGAAACAAATAAAATCTAATGCAAATGGCTAAGGAGTAAATATAAACCTCGTGACAATCAACTATCATACTTGGACAACGAAGATGTTCCCATGTCCAAACCAGTCTTCATGGTGTGTAGAGTATGTATGGTTGAAATCTATGATGGCCCACCAGTGCTAGAAGACAAATTAGAGATATAATTGTTGTATTTGTTGCTCATCATCACAAAGGGATAAGGAAAAAATTTGGTAGGTGAACGGTCACATAGGAAGGCGGAAGCCCAAGGGTCATATCAAACCTCAATAAATACTAGAATTGAACGAAAATAAAGAGCTTTTTGGCTCTTCAAACATTGTACATTTCTGAACTATTTTTGGGAAGACAGTGTCAACTAAAATTGAGGAGTTTTCCATGGAGCTTGGATGTATTATTACTGAAAATGTTAATATTAAGAAGCCCTTAGGGAAAACTTTTGATAGAGAGAAAAACTTATGTGCAGTGTTATAACATCCCTAGCCTCCTAGGCATGGCCACATCACACAAATCCTTCCAACTTTAGCTTTGATACTATAATGTAACGTTATCGAGCTTAGTACTAAGCAGTGATACATCAAAAAAACTAGTGCGCAAATAACATTAAACTGCGCAAAATCACTCGAGGAAGTAACACAATAGTCCCTCCTATGATACAGATTATAACAGCGGAAGTAACTTGAATTATAATTTTACGCTCAAGCATATTGATCACACCAACATTATTGTGCGTATAACTCACTCTTGAACATGCGATCATTACTATGTGCATAACCATACATAACATTTTAATACCACAATATACATAATTGTTTTGATTATGCTCGCAGGTCTTGCTTTCATGAGCACGTAGACTACGTTCCAATGCACACAATGAAACCAATCATGTGTGCACATAGACCTCTTTTCCACACTCATGGTACCTCTAGCCTCCCTTGGGAATATCTTGACCATTTACCAAGACTATCTTAATAGAAGTTAATTATCAAATAGCATACTCAACATATATGAATATTATGCTAAATACTCACACCACACTTACATAATAGACAAGATTAACAAAATAAAAAATATGATTCATATGAAACACTATGCAAGTAATAGATCATAACAAATACAAACGAATAAACATGCAGTAAACAACAAGCACATAAGAACACTTATCTTTTATGAAAAGACACTAAGTACACACGTGACTCGGGCATTCCTCCCAGCCATAGACGTTGTTGCTCATAATCTTTCAGCAACAGGTCACCCTCGAGTTGGGGCTCGAACCCTACCAAGGAAAAAGGATTCCTAATGCCAATATATGGTCTAGCAAATAGTGGAATTGATCAGTCCAAGGTGTCGATTGTTGCAACTAGTCTATAATCCCCCATTCCCCACATGCATGTCCCACCCCAGGAAGTGTGCCCCTTCTCTGCTCAACAACCCTTCGACTGTCCCACTTCCTTTGCAGGGATTTAACAACAGGTCAGATCAAGAAGTCTCAAAGAATTGCAACTAATGACCAGTTCCCTAGGGAACAATTTCTAGTGAATCTCTCACCTGAAGAGATTGCTCATGGGCCTGACAACCTTCTTCTTCAATCATACCAAGATTTTCCCAAGCAAATAGTTAAGCAAAAATGACAATCAATTACAGTAAAAATATGTATTCCTTCACAGAGGAATTCACATCTCAAGGGTTTTCGAATGAGTGACCTCCCATCCATTACATTAAGCCCAACAATATATATATATATATATATATATTACATGTCTTCAACTCAACACTTGTCACCTTCAGAATTTACTTTAGCCACTTGGTGAATTGTTCCCTACACTTAGGAGCTTAGGATAAATAATATATCTGTAAATTATATTTTTCGAAAATATTATTAAAATATTCCCCCCTTTTTCCCTTTTTCGATGGAGTTCAACCCCTCGTCTCTTTTCGTCTGAGTCAGTCTGCACACAACAATGTAATATATTAATAACTTGAGTGTGATACACTTTACAAGAATAGGTGCATTGACCTATTTGCGTCCCGGCTCACCAAACCAATAGTCACACAGACTCTCTAGCCTCAAAACATATACATGCATATATACATCATAGTCATTCCCGCACACTTACTTGAGTGTGCGCAAAACTGTGGAATATGTGCATCGTCCCTTGATGCACAATTCACAAGCAGTAGCTCAGGTATGCACAACACTATGGAATTTTCACACCTTTTTCTTTGATAACAAGTCTCGCACACTCCACAGGTGCGCACAAAACCCAAAAATTAGTACCACGTCTCACCAACCTATATGTACATTAAATTTTCGCTCGTTGCCAATGGCTCACCAACCTATATGGATCATTACATCGCGCATGACTCTGATGCACGCAAAACCAAAATAGTTCACCATCCTATATGCTCAACTACAAATGGGATTTGGATTAGGGACATTGCATTCCCCTCCCCCTTATTTATGCATTGTCCTTAGTGCATTATATACACATATACATACAAAACTTCAAACATTTTCGAAAATATGAGGATACTTTTCTCACATAGCATCCTCATGCTCCCAAGTTTCATCCTCAGGACCGTACCATGTCCATTGGACCTTTACCAACTCCATGGCTCAATTATGGAGTTGCTTGAATTTTTGATCCAATATGCAAATCGGTCACACTTGAAAGTCGCCTTCTGGCTCCACCTGAATCACATTCCAATCAAGGACATGTTTAGCATCAAGTACATACTTCTTAAGCAATGACACATGGTAAACAATATGAATACACAAGGATGGAAGAAATGAAAGCATATATGTGACATGACCAATCCTCTCTAGGATTTCAAATGGCCCACAATAGCACGTTGCTAACTTAGAACACTTCCCTAAGATCAAGGAGCTATGTCTGTCTTTTACTTTCAAAAACATGTGATCACCCACTTTAAACTCTCTATGGGTTTTGCCAATTTTTATTTTTATCTTGGGAAACCTTTTAATTCTACCTTATCTTCACCACCTGCTCTTCCATTTCCTAGAGAAGATCTAGCCCAACTATTGCACGGTCAACTGGGTTGTCCTAACTCACTAGTGTGTTGCACTTTCTACCATAAAGTGCTTCAAATGGGCTCATCTTTAAAGATTCTTGATATCCATTGTAGTAAGAAAATTATACCAAATGTAAGTAGTCTTACCATTTTGATGGCTTATCCATCACATACATCCTTAGCATATCTTCTACTACCTAGTTTACCCTCTTTGTTTGTCCATCTATCTCAAGGTGATATGTTGTACTAAAATTCAGACTTGTCCCAATTGCAGATCTATTTAGGTACTTAACACACTACTTGTTGATAAGTTTCCCTCTCTCCTCCCTGATGCACCAAAAGAAGGATTTCAACCCCTTGTCGTCATCGAGCACATCGATGATGATATTATTCCTTTCGTTGATGTTGACCCAGTCAGTGAGGCCCACCCTTTTGGCGATATTTTCCTTCGTCTTGAGACCTATCTTATCCTCCTACCAACTCAAATCCTTCTTACTGCGTTCGTTAGTCAGTCTCCTAACATTTCCAATGAAAAATCTCTCCATGCCTAATTAGATAGCTAATCATTGATTTCCTATCTCGCCTGATCAATTTCATGATCACACTTGTGATAGATCTATTTGTATCTCCAAAATCCTGCATTTGTGTACCACATTAACTTGTTTACTTTGTGTTTCTTGGTTCTATGGCTAAAATGTGATTGTGAAAGTGTCTTCTAGCATCATATGGGTTAACCACATCACATGTTGGTATTGCACTCACTTTGAAATGCACCTCGATAGAAATTTGGTTCTTTCAACTCCTAGAAGGTAATAAGCACTCCTTTTGTCAGATAGCTATTTTTTTGGGTTTATAATTCTACGTTACTGAAACATAACCGTAGCATAAATGGATTAATTAATATTTTATACATCATAGATGACACAAGAACTTACAGAATCAATTTTGGGTGAAGCAACATCGAAAGAGGGACTCAGTCTTTCATTAAAAAACGTATTTGAGCATAATTTTTCAACATCCATCAAAACGAATGTGTACTCCCAAAAATAGATCAATCGTATGCTTTTCACCATTACGATTCCAACGCAACTCACAGAATCAAAATCTGATGCCCAAAATTACCAGAACGGATTACTTAGAGTTTTCTCGCCCGAACCGACCTCATTAGTCATTATACAGTGAGATGTTTGTATGGAACGCTTAGTAGGCTTTCCAGAAGTGTCTCTCTGTCTTCTTCATGACTCAAAAGATGGTTCCCAAATCGGAGGTCATATGAGAAATTTATGAGGGATTAAAATGCCCGACATAAGACTTAATGGTTCTCGCCTCCGCCAAAAATAAAATGCCTCTCGTAATATGTTTATGTTTAGAAAATTGATTTAAAGTTAACCTTTTAAATTTAAATAATTTGAATTTACTCTAAATAAAATTTATTTTGGTTTAAAATGGTTTAACAATTAAAAATAATTTTTTACCAAAAATTTTGTTAAAAAGGGTATAAATCATATATATCAAAGAGTAGGTTTTGATGTTGTAAGAAGCTCTACTTACTCTCCTTTTAACCTAATCTTCCCCTGTACATAAAATAAAAAAATAGCTAAGAAAAGAAGGATCGTTGACCAAACCAACTTCCCACCGGAGAGGTTGGAAAAGTTGAAGAGATCAGAACCAAATGAACACATAGTAATTGATCCAGAATCGGATCCAGGAGCCTGACGGGGCTAAAAAAGGCTCAAAAATGAAAGTGCTCAAAATTCGATGAAACCACTGCCATTGCGTCCGTCTCATTCTCTCGATTCCAACCATATATTTACTTTCTCAAACAAACATTGTATGCGAGAGTTATCGTACTCTGACCGTTTTCCCAAATAGGCAAAAAGTCAACAGGTCTATTCAAATGATGACATCAGCATGACATCAACAGTGTTGACATGGCAGAGACAAGTGGCAACAAGTGGCAGTCCGGCAGAAGGTGACTGGTCAGTGACAAGGATCCACCCAATAGTTGACAGGTGACACTTTATTGACAAATTGTTTGATGCCATGTGGCCCAATCATGGGCTACCACATGGCACCATGGGATTGGTCAATGGGTTCATATGGAAAAATGTTATGGAGCTCATGGGATTTGAACCCATGACCTCTTGGTAGGCACCCAGGACTTGGCCAAAGTCCTTTTTACCAATGGGCCCTTGATGGTGCTTATTAAATATAACCCACTTTAATTTTATTAAAGTGTATTGTAAAGGTGTATGGGCGCACAACGAGATAAGCCCCAGCCCAAGGATCTTGGGGATATCCCATAAAACCAGGGGGGTGCACATGAGAAGGGGCTTAGCCCACTTAAGGAACCCTATTTTGAGCCTTGATCCCATGTAGAGCGCCATAAGACCAGGGGCGCGTGCCCTATATTTGCACAAATGTGGGTTTTTCACCATATATTAGTTATTTTTTAATGATTTTTTAAGCAGATTTAATGAATTTTGCCCATTTTTGGGAGATATTGGGCTCTTTTTGAGGCTAGATTTTGGGAGGAAGTTGAGGATGGATAACCAACTTTAGATCTATATAAAATAGGCCTGTTTGAGGCCATGGAGGATAGTCAGAGTAGAGTTATGCTAAAGGGAAGCCAAGCCAAAGCCATTTTTATGCAGGGAAGCTGTTGAGGAGCAGACGCTTGTGGGCCATTTCTGGGAGCTCCGGTAATCCGTTTTGTGTGTCGTTTTTTTTGCTGGGTTCTAGAGATCTAGAAGAACATGAATAGATTAGTCTTGTAGCATAATGGCACTGTTGCGATGTATTTTTTTGAGCTTTGAACAGAAATAAAGAAGCCTCCCCCACTGAGACAAAGGCCTGAAGACGTAGGCAATTTTGTGCCGAACTCCATTATCACTTCTCTTGTTATGGTTTGTTGTTCTTATTTCTTCAGTTCAGATCTTTCTTTTGTATTATGGCTGTGATATATTCTCTCATCTTCATCCTCTTTCATTAGCTTCTTAAATGGATAATTAACACATGGAATTAAAAACTCAACCACAGTCCTTAAAAGATTCTTTCTGGATCAAGTGGTATCAAAGCTAGTTGACATTTGGAATTTGAGTTTTGCATGTTACCAGGGAAAAGCTACAGTGTGGTGAAGGTGATCTTGTTGTAGAGAATCCATTAATTGGATTGAGAAAGAGAGCTTCTCACAGCGATAAGATGGCATTGAAAGAAGGGCTTTCTCGGGATGAGAAAGAGTTCCAGAAAACTTTCCTTGCTATGTCGGATATGGTGAAAGTTTTGTATGAGGATTACTTGGAACGGAAAAGACCAAATCTGGGTGAATCTTCAAAGGGAAAAAGTGAAGAGGAAGAGGATCCTCCTCGGATTCCTCCTTCACCTCCATCATCACCTCCTTCTTATCCTTCTTCTTCAAGTTCAAGTTCTAAATCTAATGCAAATAAACATGTTCATAAACACAATAAGGAAATGCCATTATTAAAACTTGATGTGAAATTTGAGTTTCCCATATATGATGGTGAAGTAAATGCAGAGAAACTTGACAATTGGATTAGGCAGGTGGAGGTTTACTGCAGTGTGTAATAGATTAAGGATGAGGCTACACAAATCAAGTTGGCATCTTTGAGACTTGTAGGTACAACTCTCATCTGGTGGCAAAGCAAGTTGCCAAACAGAACACAACGAGTGGGTAATGTATTTCCATCATAGCAAAACTTCATTTCTGCACTTAGGAAACAATTATATCCTTTGGGTTATAAAGAAAAAGAATTAATTGAATGGAAATATTTAAAACTAAGAAAAGGACAAACAGTGCAAGAGTATATAGATAACTTTCATAAAATGGCATTGATGTTATATATCCCTTTACATACACAGGAAACCCTTATGAAATATATAGGAGGTTTACCTGCACATATTAGAAACACTATATTCATGTTTGGATCCACTAACCTTGATGAAGTTTCTGTTCAAGCAACGTATATTGAGGCAGGGAAAGCAGGTGTGTCAAGGGAATCATCGTCTTCAAGGAAAGAGGACAAGAGGAAGTGGACAGGAAAAAAGGCAAATGCAGTAGCGAGAAAGGAAGAGAAGCCCTCTTGCAAGCATTGCAAGAAAGAGGGGCATGATGAGGACCGTTGTTGGCAGTTGCATCCCGAGAAGAGGCCAAAGTGGTTCAAGGAAAATAAGGGAAGGCAAATAGTGGTAGCGACAACAAGACCCACAGACTTGGGATCGGATTCGGGTGACGAATCAAAGATCTCACTGGTTGGTATGACAGGTAAAATTGGTGAAGGCATTGATTGTAGAAACAACTTGTTTCATATAAGGGTAATCATACGACACACTAAGATAGACACATTAATCGACAGTGGATCTCAATCTAATCTAATCTCAGAAGAATTGGTTAAGTAATTGGGGTTAAAAACACAAGTACATCATAAGCCTTACACACTTAAATGGATAAGCAATCATCATCAAATGCACATAACAAAGCAGTGCACCATCAAATTTGCAATTTCATCTAAGTATGTGGATGAGGTAACATGTGATGTAGTGTTGTTAAATGAATGTGGAATGGTATTAGGTAGTCCATACTTATATGATCGTAAGGCAATCTTCTACATGACAAATAATCAATATCAATTAACCAAAGTAGGTCAAGATTATGTGGTTCATGCTCATCATGTTAAGGAAAATAAAACACTTAAAACAATGGAGCAATTAAAGAAGGTAGTACAAGGAAGCAACAAACCAATAATTGTTTCAAATGAAGTAATCGATTTTAAGCAAGAACAAGAAATGATTGTTGAATGGAAAATCAATCATAAGTTGCTTCAAGATAAGCTCATGTTGTGCATATATTACAAGTATATCAACTCATTTGTAGTCGTCTTTTTGATGCTATCATTAGTAATGTTTTCTACATGGATGATAATGGCTTCAGTAAGATGTAACAGGGTTCAAATGGCTAACAATATGTTGTCAGTTGTCATGATTGTGTTACAGTTGATCTTGATGAGACAGGTGCACAGGATAGAGTTCAGAGACAGAGGACAAGCCGGGTGGCCTATATCGAGCTTGTTGATTGGTTAGTAACCTTTTGGGGACCAAAATGTCCTTTTAGTGGGGAGGTGTGATCCAGAATCGGATCTAGGAGCCTAACAGGGCTAAAAAAGGCTCAAAAATGAAAGTGCTCAGAATTCGGCAAAACCAATGCCATTATGTCCGTCTCGTTCTCTCGATTCCAGCCATATATTTACTTTCTCAAACGGACATTGTATGCGAGAGTTATCATACTCTGACTGTTTTCCCAAACAGGGAAAAAGTCAACAGGTTCAGTCAAATGATGACATCATCATGACATCAACAGTGCTAACATGGCAGAGACAAGTGGGGACAAGTGGCAGTCCAGCAGAAGGTGACTAGTTAGTGACAAGGATCCACCCAACAGTTGACAAATGGCACTTTATTGACAAATTGTTTGATTCCATGTGGCCCAATCATGGGCTTCCACGTGGCACCATGGGATTGGTCAATGGGTTCATATGGTAAAATGTTATGGAGCTCATGGGATTTGAACCCATGACCTCTTGGTAGGCGCCAAGGACTTGGCCAAAGTCCTTTTTACCAATGGGCCCTTGATGGTGCTTATTAAATATAACCCACTTTAATTTTATTAAAGTGTATTGTAAAGGTGTATGGGTGCACAAGGGGATAAAGCCCAGCCCAAGGATCTTGGGGATATCCCATAAAACCAGGGGGACGCGCATGAGAAGGGGCTTAGCCCACTTAAGACACCCTATTTTGAGCCCTGATCCCATGAAGAGCGCCATAAGACCAGGGGGGGCACCCAGTTAGGGGGCTTAGCCCTATATTTGCACAAATGTGGGTTTTTCACCATATATTAGTGATTTTTTAATGATTTTTTAAGCAGATTTAATGGATTTTGCCCATTTTTGGGAGATATTGGGCTCTTTTTGAGGCCAGATTTTGGGAGGAAGTTGGGGATGGATAACCAACTTCAGATCTATATAAACCAGGCCTGTTTGAGGCCATGGAGGACAGTCAGAGTAGAGTTATGCTGAAGGGAAGCCAAGCCAAAGCCATTTTTATGCAGGGAAGTTGTTCAAGAGAAGACGCTTGCGGGCCATTTCTGGGAGCTTGGGTCATCCGTTTTGTGCGTCGTTTCTTCTTCTGGGTTCTAGAGATCTAGAAGAACATGACCAGATCAATCTTGTAGCCTAATGGCACTGCTGAGATGTATTTTTTTGAGATTTGAACAGAAATAAAGAAGCCTCCCCCACTGAGACAAAGGCTCAGAGATGTAGGCAATTTTGTGCCAAACTTTGTTATCACTTCTCTTGTTATGGTTTGTTGCTCTTATTGCTTCATTTCAGATCTGTATTTTGTATTATGGTTGTGATATATTCTCTCATCTTCATCCTCTTTCATTAGCTTCTTAAATGGTTAATTAACGCATGCAATTAAAAACTCAACCATAGTCCTTAAAAGATTATTTCCGGATTAGTAATGAACAAACACAAATTGTATTGCTCAATTATCAACACAATTACATTTGCCTCGTATTTATAGAGGCTTTGGAAGACTCTAGAGAATCCAGAGAGTTCTCGCACCAAAAATATCTGGAAGCATGGGTGGATGTCGGTGGAGAAGAGTCTCGAAGTCTGGTGGTTGTTGGTAGGTAAAAATTAATACCTCCAACACTCCCCCCTAATTTCTACTACTAATTACATTTTACATCAATATTTATAATGCCCAATGCTTCTCTCAAATAATCAAATTGGTCTTGTGCTAAAGCCTTTGTAAATATGTTTGCAAGTTGCTCCTTTGATCTGCAATGTCTCCTCCTTAACGAATACATGTCTTGGTTAGGTCTTTATCTGATTCATGTCATCTTCAGTTTCTATCTTCATATGGTTGGGCTTCCTTCAATTTGCTACTTTATTTTACTAGCTTCCCCTCATCATAAATCACCTTGGTATTTTACGGCTTATCCATAACAATTACACTGCTTAGGAACCATCACACCAAGTGGTTTCTAGTTGACCACAAACTTTGCTTACTGGTGGTTTTGGTTGACCAAGAACCTTGCATGATGGGGAAATTGATTTACACAACACACACTCACTTGAGTTTCATCCTCAAACATTTTTTTTCTTCTTCTTTGTACCTGCATAACATTGATTAATGCTCGAACTTTTGCATCTTCCTTTTACATTTGCAAATGACTGATCATTGATGTCCATATAAAAAGAAATTCATCTACTGAGATACATGGGTACCATCTGCTGTACTTTCCAATTCTCTAGGTATCATTTTCACGTACATGGTTCATCAATACATTAGACTCCTTTAGTCATAACTTGGTCCCAACCAACTCACACTCTAACATTACTTAATCTCACATTCCTCCCCTTAATCGAAGATCTAAATTCTCCGATCACCATCAAACTTAAATACGAGTACACCTACCACCCTCGTACCTACCTAGTGGTTAATTCCACAACTTGATGCCACATCCACTCTATGCATAAGAGGGATACACACTACATGATCACACTAATCCATGTAGGCCTGACTCAACAGGGATTACTAAACACCAGGGGAATATAGCTTGCCTTGCCTATGGCCAAGCTTTACAACTTTGGACCAAAAAGCTCTAAGGTGTCAGGTACTACCAATCATGCACCCCCTACAACATATATGCATCATTTCATCTCAGGTACAAAAAATTCCACATTCTCTACTAAATGCCCAACAAATTACAAGCCCACTACATATGTCCATTTACATATCATCATTAAGCATTACATAACTTCATCTGGAGTCTTCTTTGTTCTTTACTTCTTCCAACAAGAGTCTTTTCACCATCCATTTTTTTGTCTTCTATCACCCTTTGTCTTCTACATCATGAGTCTACCTTTTATTGTTTTGCATTGCTTCTTGCATCTTGTTTTTCCTTTCAATATACTTTATGGATATGTTTCTTGTTGGATTTGATCAAGATCCAACAAGACAACCTATGACAATGGATTGGAAAACTTAATTGACGCACCACTTGTCATGATTTTACATTACTTAACATTTGATTTGGACTCAAATTTTGACTAGTTTAACAAACAGACTCTCACTTTAACTTTAACTAGCACTCATTTCAAGACTCCTTTTCATAAAGCTTTTAGACTCATTCAAAGACTCAGTCACTCGACCTTAACCTTCTCTCATTTGAACTCGACTCTTACCTTTTACAACTTGACTCTCACCTTTTTATATGGACATCACCTTTTACAACTTGAATCAATGACCATTCCAAACACTTTCAACAATGCATTTCACTTCAGCCATATTACAATTACAAAATGAAGCTCTCACCTTACCAAAACATGGAAGAGATTTACACCACTTTACTCAACTCCCTTGGGAAGATGAAATCCACATGACCACATTTAACACAACAACGCCTCTTCATATCTCTTTAAAAAAATACTTCACTCATGCTATTTCTCTTCATATCTCTTTAAACAAATAGTTCACTCATGCTATTTCTTTTTTTCAAGACCCTTGTAATTTCCATTAAAGTGACTTTGATTTCAATATTCTCCATTCTTATCCTCACAAAATCTTACGTCACATATGGCATTCCATGCAGATAACATTTAAAAGGTAAGATTAACTTGCCTCTTTTAATAAGTAGCAGAGCATGCAAATAGCGAGGATGGTGATGTTGGCATCATCTTTAATCAAGCCGATGGCTTTGCGTTCTTCCACAGATTTTCTACCGACATTCAATTTCAGACAAACAAATAGTACGAGTGTTCGAACCGCATTAAGGCCTAGTGCTTTATCTTGCAGGCTTACCCTGGTGCATTTCGGAGCTGGTTTTCAGCAAGGCAAGATTCTTTGGAATCAAAACATCAAATAATTTGAGGGCACGAAACTCATGAAGGTTCGATATTTCCCCCTTGCACAACTCAGTCCCCATATGTCTTACAGAATGCAACTTCCATCTTGCAGTTTCTCTTTGACTACAGGAGTTGCTTCAACGACAGTGGCAGGAGTGAAGGCGGATTCTCTGGCCACAGAAACGCTCCCTTGTCTTTGTCTTCGCTAACCACAATGACGAAATCTATTATCTTAACATTTAAAACCAGGACTGAGGAAATCAACGACAATGTAAAAAAATAAAAGACAAGGGTCTTGGTGAACAGGTTCAAGGCCGGAGGGACCTTCAAACGCTACTTTAATACCCTCCACTGCCTCTGGATGCGAACAACCTTCAGCCCTTCTTCTTAGCTGCAGTCGGAGCATTAACCCCTCTATCAGAGCCATTGCTAGAATTGATATGCTCCCTCGCTATACTTCGCTTTGCTAGCTGACCTGCGAACTCCTTCCACGTGCACGGCCCTGCCGTCTCTCTATTTGCCTGGCCACATTCGGACATCATTCCATTCAACATACATGCTAACTCTGTTGCATTACAGATGCCCAACGAATATTCACAACCTAACTTAGGCACTGGACAAACTCTTTTCTTAGGGACAAAGACTCTCCTCTCAGGATCCTGGGCCCTCCCATGAGGGAGTGAGTCCAGTCCTATGCTCTGATACCAAATGAAGAGATCAAAACCAAATGAACACACAGTAATGAACAAATACAAATTGTGTTGCTCAATTATCAACACGATTACATTTGCCTTGTATTTATAGAGGCTTTGGAAGACTCTGGAGAATCCAGAGAGTTCTAGCAACAAAAATATCTGGAAGCATCGGTGGATGTCAGTGGAGAAGAGTCTCGAAGTCTAGTGGTTGTTGGTAGGTATAAATTAATACCTCCAACAAAAGTTAACTTCAACAACTCTAAAACACATCAGAAGCAATGGGAGGAACCTCTTCAAAGCTAATCGAAGGCGAAGGGAAAGTTCTTTGCAATTCAATCATAAAACTTAATTGAAAGTATGCCGACGGAATCACAAACTTAATAGAAATACCTCTGATGGTCTCGAAGGTCTTGAGAATAACTTTGTTGAAGCTCATCGGAGGTCTTGAAAGGAAATCTGCCTAATGTCCTCGGAGGATATGAGACGAACATTTCCGAAGTCATCAGTGAACATGAGAGAAACTTCTCTGATAAACACCTCTTGCATCTCAAAATCGTCTTTGTTTCAACTCCTTCTAAGTATGTGGCTAAATGTGGAGGTTGTAAGACATGGAATCTTTCTCCGATCCAAGCGAAGGAATAACAAGTGTAGAATTAAAATGGTTCACATAAAAAAAACCTAACCCTAAAAGCTACGCTTCAATGGCATCATTGCTTGCAACTAAACAATTGTGGAATACTTATTCAAAATCGTGCAGGGGCGCCGATAACATTGAGCTTAGCAATATAATATGATCATATTCACAAACAGATAAAATAACTATTCCAGCCTGTGGAAACAAATTCGAGAATAAACGGTTCACTTCGGTTTGTTTATCGTAATGGAAAAGCACGGTTATAGACAGGAAGAGGCCGAACAACAAATTTTGGCAAACAAAATTCCAAGACTATACGTCAGCCAGATTTGTGTCAAATTCACCTCTGAAATAGATACCATGTAAAGGTTGTCTGTATCATAAATTCCAGAGAAAAAACCCCAACATTGTGAACTCCATAGTGTGAACTCCAACGATGAGAGCGGAGGAGTTAGCATGAACTCTAGTGATGAGAGCAAAGCAATTGTGGTCATGAGCACTGGGATATTCAAAAGTAATGCATGGAACAATGTTGGTTCCTATCGGAGGACTCGCGAGGAACAATGCCGATTCTCAGGTCTCATTGAAAGTGGGGATTAAAAACTCTTGCACCTCACATTATGAAAATTTTCAACAACATTATTCAGCAGGGATTTCCTACAGATTGGACAACGAGCCTAGCAATACCACTTTTCAAGAGTGGGGATGTCAACAATCCCTCCAACTATAGGACCATAATGATAAACCCCTTGTTTGTGAAGTTATTTGGAAGTATGCTAGAAAATAGAATCAACAAGTGGACAGAAGAAGGTGATAAGCGTGCCAAAGGCAAGCAGGTTTCAGACCTAAACACTCAATGATTGATCACGGTATAACTCTAAGGCACATCATTGAAAAAGTGTGGGAGAAAAAAGAGGAAGCATTTTGTTGCTTTGTCGATTTCAAAAAAGCTTTTGACATGGTCCCTAGAGATAAGCGTTGGCATAGAATGGAAGAACTTGGGGTTCCTATACATCTTAGAGCAACCGTCCATAGGCTATATGAGGAGGTTAAAGTCAAAATCACAACGTCAGTTGGTATCTCTGAAAGTTTTAGGAGTGATATTGGGGTCAAACAAGGGTTCCCTTTGTCCCCTACCCTCGTTGGTTTATATATCGACAAACTTGAAGAGTGGTTAAACTCACAGGAGGGTGATGGTGCTCTTTTGGGTGATTTTGTGATAAGGCTTCTTTTGTATGCAGATGACCTTTTTGTGATTGCTAAATCTGCTCTTGGGTTGCAAGACCACTTAATTTCCCTTCAGCGCTTTTGTAGTACAGTGGGAATGCAAGTCAATACTAGCAAGACAAAAGTGGTAATTTTTTCTAGCAAAAGAAAACATAAGCAACATAAGTTCTACTTTGAAGGAAACACCCTTGAAGAAGTGGCAGATTACAAATACCTCAGAATTGACTTCAACAAAAATCTAAGTTGGGAAGCCCGCAGAAAGAAAAGAACTTTGGAAGGTTGGAAAGCGTTCTATTCTTTTCAAAATAGATGCATAGAAGCAAAGCTATGGGATTGAAAGACTATGCAAATTCTCTTTGGGATTTTAGTGATTCCGGTGGTTCTATATGGTTGTGAAGTGTGGGCCAATAACACATCTGAATTACAGTGGAAACAAATTGAGAAGATTCAAAAACGCTTGATCACAAACAAGTTTAAAATTAAAAGTTCTGTCCCTTATGATATCATGTTGAGTGAAATGGGGGTTGCTCCTATTGAAGCAATTGCTATGGTGCATCTCATAAGATATCTAAAAACAATTGAGAAAATGGAAGATAGTCGGTGGCCTAAGGTTGTCTTCAATGACATATTGTGCAAAAGGAAGAAGACGTGGATGCGACAAAATATTAAATGGCTTAGTAAATGGGATACCCACTTGAACAAGTGCCCTACGAACAGTAAAGAGATAAAGGCTTTTGTTATTGATAGGTTCCACAAGCGAACTTGGGATAAAGGGATCGAGAGAAAGAAAGAGTATTATATTGAAGAGTTTAACCCCACATACAATCATCATCAAAAAGCATACATCGGGGTCAATATATCTTGGAGAGCCAAAATGCTTATTGCCCAATTAAGAACCAATTCGCATCAACTCCGTTGTGAAACTGGGAGCTGGAAAAGACCAAAAGAAGATTGGGAAGAAAGTGTGTGTGTGTTCTGCACCTCCGGAAAAATGGAAACAAAAAATCATTTCATTTTAGAGTGTGAAGATTTCAAAGACAACAGGGACAACTATATAAATATCTTGACAGCTAGCTCTTGGAATGACTTATTCAGCGAGGGGATAGTGGAGAAATTAGGGGAGCTCATCATCAAGTTGAATAGGAAAAGGGTTGAATTGCTAAAATCAATGTGTGAGGCAGTCTGTCCCATAGGCTATTGTTAGCCTCGTGGATGTTAAAATTACTTCTTCTTGTTCTTCTTCGAACCAGTTCGAATGATGGTCATCAGGTCTCATCGAACCAGTTCCCAACGTGAGCTCTAATTCACACCCGACGACAATGAGACTAACTCCTTTGATAGTTTTAATGTGCATAAGTTTGAAACACGTGGTTTATAGTGTGTTTTATTGTAAATTTAAACGAAGAAGGGAAGGGGGGCAACAACCCAGGACCCCTCCAGATTTTAATATTTAAATCTAACGATATCTCCTTTGAATATACACTAACCATTGCATATTAAAGTGGAGTGAAAACCATGCTATACACTAAGTAATGTGAGATGGAGTGGAGGAAAAGGGGATCGACTCATCCTAACTCTCTTTAATCCTTGAGGTGAACATAGTAGTGAAAACTAGGGCATAACCTAGCGATCATAAATGATTTCGACTTGTACTTCAATCACACAAGTAGTGGAATGACAATTGTTTTATATACGGATGAGGGTTTAAATCGATCCAGCAATGGGTTTTCTTGAGATATGGTATTGACTACGTTATGACAAAATCGAACCATGTCGACTATCAATGAGTATAAATAAGAGAGGATGATGCCTCATTCTCTCACTCACTAAATTCACTCATCTAGTGTGCAAGTTTTGAAGGAAGTTGCAGTTAGAAGAAGGAGAAGAGAGAAGCTCATGCTCGATCTTGGATATTCTTGGTGGTTTGGTCTTTTATCTTGGCATTGTATTGGCAATATATATTAAAGAAATTTTTGTTGGGCTTTCTCCCCCATGAGGGTTTCAGAGGATAAAATGTTGTGTACCTTGTGATTGTGTTTCTCTCAATGATCCTCCTTATGCTATTATTGTCTAGTAAATTGAAAAGAACTTAATAACATCTCTAAATTTAACACATAGGTCCTCATGGGAATCACACCCATGGAAATATAGATCACATACAAGCCATCAATGAAGTATATCCTCCACCTATCACAAGGGAAAATACATTATCATCTATTGGAACAAATTAGCCACCTATCATAGGTCCTCCTAGGCATCTTACCCACTAAAAATAAAAAAATTACATCTATAAATGAAGTAGAATACACCAATATCGACTAAAACAAATTAAGCACCTATCACAAGTCCTTCTAAGCATCACACTATTAAAAATAAATCCATACCAACCAAAACTCATGTAGATCCTGTTATCACTCCAAGAAACTCCTTAGGGTTGTAAGCTAAGGATGCTTGGTAACTTAAGAAAATAATGTGTAGGTATACTTGGAACAATGGGATCCTTAATAATTAATGTAATAGACAACTCATCATACATTCAAATGAAAGTGCTTTCAGAAAACAATAATTAGATCAAGTATTTTAAGAGGAGAGGATGAAGAACACTAATCTTGATTTCCAAATACAATTGGGTGTAAGGCTTAATGCAAGATAGAAATAAATCCTTCACTTCAAGTCTATGAGCTCAATAAAGAGATGACAGTCTTTATAAGCTAAGATAAACTGAAATAAAGTACAGAAAAGGAAACATGAACATTTCTGATATTGAAAGCAAAAGGAGACTGTAATTTGATTATGCAATAAGAGTCTATACAGTAGCACAAAATGTATTCCCAGTTTTTTTCACCCATAGTGCTCCAAATGTCTTTGGCTTTATAGCCTTACAAGATGAAATCTAGATCCTTGAAAGATGGATCAGATTTATTAAAATAGTCAAATCAAAACATATACAACAAGTGTAGGATGAGATCCTATAAAAATGGATCTAGAATACTAAAAATGGAAAATCAAAACAAAATAGGAAAAGGTCCTATCTAATGATCTCTAAGAGTAGTAGATTACTAATGAAGTGCAGTTTTAGCCTCCCAAGACTGTTTGATTTGGTCCTCCAAAGATAAAATTTAAATTGGATGATGTGTCTTCAAACCCCTAATATTATGCCTGTGAAAAAGATGTCAAATGTAGTTGAAAAACCTCTTTTTGACCTTATCCCTCAAAACTAGCCTTTGAATCAAACTTGATATTTCAACAATTGTCCATTTGAAGTGGTTTCAAACCATTCAAACTCAAAAAATCCTGATCTGGGCAAAAAATCGGTTATTTTGGCCATGACAGGATTTCACCATCTAATTTACCCGAAAATATGCTCCTTAGCTGATGAAAAGCAGAGCTTTCACCAGCTAACTAGCAAAATTCAAGACGAGTTAGCTGGTGAAAGCACATATTTTTTTAAAATCAAATTTCTCAGTCATGGAGAGTCTTTTTTACATGCTTGAATAGTTGATCGACATCTAGAAATCCTAAGCTTTCCAATGGTGCTTTCAAATATGCATTTGGAGCTCAAGAAAATAGTCAAATGTTCCCTACAAGATTAGGCATCATTCTTTAAAAAATGCCAGCGCATTTTTTATTGCTAACAGATCCACCACCTCTCATAGGTGAAAATATATGGACAACACTTGGAACAAATCAACCACCTATTGCATGTCCTCCTAGGCATCACACCTAGTGAAAATAAATCCACAACAACCATCCATGTCATAGATATACCACCTATAATAGGTGAAAGAATGCTCTCATCACAAGAGAAACTAGGGTTTCAAGCCATCAAATCCTTCATAGGTGTAAGTGCTCATCTCAAGCACACTTGGGTTTCACCACCCAATCAACCTCAACAAGGTAAAATACCACTTCTAGGTACCATGCAGCTGAAATACAAATTTTCTCTTCCCCAAAAGAGCGATCTCCACCAAAATATCTATGATACCATGTAAAAATTTACCCAATCCCTGTGAATTTTAGCCTTAACATTGATCTCAAATGTTAATTTACAGAAGAAAATAGTGGAA
>ML793132.1:711019-721053 GCA_009831015.1 Picea engelmannii
TGAGGTACCTAGTGAGGTAATATGGGATACCCAATGGGAATGTTGTTATGTATATTCAATGTAAGGTGGACTAGGTCCACTATATTATTAAATAAGACCCATTATGGTAGTTAGATATAATAAATAGGCTTTCTAGAAGATTCCTTCTCTAGAATGTTCCTAGAAGATAGATAATCTTATATAAAGAAGTGTACAGAATGTATTGAAGCATAGTAAGTAACATTCTTATTGTACAAACAAGGATTGCTTGAAGGGTTTTATCCTTCTATAAGGATTAATATATGGCGTTACCCTACCTCAAGGGTTTTCTCTATTTCTTGTGTTTAGTATTTGGTGAATGGTTTATATTATTTTTGTTGATATTCTTGTTTATTTCTTAAGTATATTTGCATATATACTCAGGTACTTAACAATTGGTATCAGAGCACTTTTCCTTGGGCAAATAAGGGAAGAATGTTTTGGTTCTTTTTGCAGATTTTTTAAAGGGAAAAAGGGGGGAGGCGCACTTTAGACTCAGTTCTGAGACTTTTTACTAAGAATTTGCAGAAAATAATTGGATATTTGAATTCCTCTAAAAAAAATACCCAATTTCCAAAAAACATTGACCGAAACAGAGTCTGGGAAGTGAAGTTATGAGCATTTTAAATTCGACAAATTTTCAGGGTTTTTCGAGAAAAAGCCACGTGATTTGCACAGTAAGCTATTTTTTAAACACATGAAGAACACAATAAAGAAACTAAGAAGGTCATTGAATCAGAGCCACAATGTTTGCAGATTTGAAAAAAAAGGCATTGATTCGTACAATTGTTGTTTATTGACATCCACATCATATAGAGAAACAACAATCATCAAGAGAAGGGCATGAGCATCAACACCCTTATGCACCAACAAGGAACCAGAAAGGAAACTAATCCACAAGTGCATGGAGGCCTAACAACACTACAGGATGACATTAGGATAGAGAGCCAATCCCATGAAAACACCGATATGATGTGGATCAAGATCATGGTGGAAAGGCAACAGTTGGACATTATGTTCGGCTTCAATTAGAATGGATGGATGGTTGTACTTGGTACTAGTTGGATACATTGTTTAGGCGATCATAGTGTATGGTTTCGTCAAGGGAGATGGAATGTAGTATACCTAGGGAGGTAATATGGGGCACCTAGTGAGGTAATATGGGGAACCCAATGAGAATGTGGTTATGTATATTCAATGTAAGGTGGACTAGGTCCACTATATTATTAAATAAGACCCATTATGGTAGTTAGATATAATAAATAGGCTTTGTAGAACATTCCTTCTCTATAATGTTCCTAGAAGATAAATAATGTTATATAAAGAAGTGTAAGCAATGTATTGAAGCATAGTGAGGAACATTGTTATTGTACAAGCAATGATTGCTTGAGGATTTTTATCCTTCCATAAGGATTCATATACGGTCTTACCCTACCTCAAGGGTTTTATCTATTTCTTGTGTTCAATATTTGGTGAATGGTTTGGATTATTCTTGTTGAGATTCTTGGTTATTTCTCAAGTATATTTGCAGATCTATTCAAGTACTTAACACACTACTTGTTGATAAGTTTCCCTCTCCTTACCCAATGCACCAACAGAAGGATGTCAACCCCTTGTCGTCGATTACATCAATGATGATATTCTTCTTCTCACTGATGCTGACCCGGTCAGCGAGGCCCACCCTTTTGACGAGATTCGCCTTCGTCTTGAGACTTATCTTATCCTCTTCCCAGCTCAAATCCTTCTTACTGCGTTTGTTATTTAGTCTCCTAACATTTCCAATGACAAATTTCTCCACGCCTAATTAGATAGATAATCATTGATTTCCTATCTCGACTGATGAGTTTCATGATCACAATTGTGATAGATCTATTTGTATCGCCAATAACTTGCATTTGTGTACCACATCAACGTGTTTACTTTGTGTTTCTTGGTTATATGGCTAAATCATTATTGTGAAAGTGTCTTCTAGCATCATACAAGTTAATCAAATCACATGTTGGTATTGCGCTGCCTTTGAAATACACCTCGACATAAATTTGGTTCTTTCAGCTCATAAAAGGTACTAAGCATTCTTTACGTGAGATAACTATTTTTGTGGGTTTATAATTCTACCCTACTGACACATAACCGTATAATAAATGTATTAATTAATAGTTTATACATTGTATATGACAAAAGAACTTACATAATCATTTTTGGGTGAAGCAACATCGAAAGCGTGACTCGGTCGTTCATTAAAAAACGTATTTGAGCACATTTTTTCGACATCCATCAAAACGAATTTTTACTCCAAAAAATAGGTCAATTGGATGCTTTTCACCATTATGATTCCAACGCAACTCACAAAATCGGAATCTGATGCCCAAAAGGTACAAAACATATTACCTAGGGTTTTCTCACCTGAACCGGCCTCGTCAATCGTTATACATGTGAGATGTTTATATGGAACACTTAGTAGGCTTTCCAGAAGCGTCTCTATGTGGTCTTCATGACTCAAAATATGGTTCCCAAATCAGAGTTCATATGAGAAAGTTATGAGGGTTTGAAATGCCCAGCATAAGACTTAATAGTTCTCGCCTCCACCAAAATTAAAATGCCTCTGGTAATATGTTTATGTTTAGAAAATTGATTTAAAGTTTAACCTTTTAAATTTAAATAATTTGAATTTACTCTAAATAAATAAAAAAATTGGTTTAAAATCGTTTAACAAATAAAAATAATGTTTTGCCAAAGATTATGTTAAAAAGGGTATAAATCATATATATCAAAGAGTAGGTTTTGACGTTGTAAAAAGATCTACTTACTCTCCTTTTAGCTTAATCTTTTGATGCACATAAAATGAAAAAATAGCTAAGCGAAGAAGGATCGTTGACCAAACCAACTTCCCATCAGAGAGGTTGACAAAGTTAACTTCAAAAACTCTGAAACAAATTGGAAGCAATGGGAGGAACCTCTCTGAATCTAATCGAAGGCGAAGGGAAAGTTATCTGCAATTCAATCATAAAAATTAATTGGAAGTATGCCGACGGAATCGATGAACTTAATAGAAATACCTATGATGGACTCGAAGGTCTTGAGAAGAACTTTGTTGAAGCTCATTAGAGGTCTTGAAAAGAAATATGCCTAATGTCCTCGAAGGAGATGAGAAGAATGTTTATGAAGTCATCGGTGAACATGAGGGAAACTTCTTTGATAAACACCTCTTACATCTCAAAAGCATCTTTGTTGCAACTCCTTCTAAATATGTGGTTGAATGTGGAGGTTGTAAGACATGGAATCTTGCTTTGATCCAAGCGAAGGAATAACAAGTGTAGAATTAAAATGGTTCACATAAAAAAACCTAACCCTAAAAACTATGCTTCAATGGCATCATTACTTGCAACTAAACAATTGTGGAATACTTATGCAAAATTGTAGAGGGGCGCCGATAGCATTGAGCTCAACAATATACGATGATCATATTCACAAACAGATAAAATAACTATTCCAGCATGTGGAAACAAATTCAAGAATAAACAATTCACTTTGGTTTGTTTATCACAATGGCAAAGCACGGTTATAGATAAGAAGCAACCGAACAACAAATATTGAAAAACAAAATTCCAAGACTATACGTTGTTGAGACGATCATATTGTATGGTTTCCTCACGTATTTCGAGGATGAAACATGTGAAGGGAGATGGAATGTAGTATACCTAGGGAGGTAATATGGGGTATCCAATGAGAATGTGGTTATGTATATTCAATGTAAAGTGGACTAGGTCCACTATATTATTAAATAAGACCCATTGTGGTAGTTAGATATAATAATTAGGCTTTCTAGAAGATTCCTTCTCTAGAATTTTCCTAGAAGATAAAGAATGTTATGTAAATAAGTGTAAGCAATGTATTGAAGCATAGTGAGGAACATTGTTATTGTACAAGCAATGATTGCTTGAGGAGTTTTATCCTTCCATAAGGATTAATATATGGTCTTACCCTACCTCAAGGGTTTTCTCTATTTCTTGTGTTCAATATTTGGTGAATGGTTTGGATTATTTTTGTTGAGATTCTTGTTTATTTCTGAAGTATATTTGCATATCTATTCGGGTACTTAACACACTACTTGTTGATAAGTTTCCCTCTCCCATCCTCGATGCACCAACAGAAGGATGTCAACCGCTCGTTGTCGTCGAGCACATCGACGATGATAGTCTTCCTCTCGTTGATGCTGACCCGATCAACGAGGCCCACCCTTTCAGCGAGATTTGCCTTCGTTTTGAGACCTATCTTATCATCCCCCCAACTCAAATCCTTCTTATTGTGTCTGTTAGTCAGTCTCCTAACATTTCCAATGACAAATATCTCCATGCCTAATTAGATAGCTAATCATTGATTTCCTATATCGCCTAATCAATTTCATGATCACAGTTGTGATAGATCTATTTGTATCACCAACAACTTGCATTCGTGTACCACATCGGCTTGTTTACTTTGTGTTTCTTGGTTCTATGGCTAAACCGTGATTGTGAAAATGTCTTCTAGCATCATATGGGTTAACCACATCACATGTTGGTATTGTTCTGGCTTCAAAATGCACCTCGACAGAAATTTGGTTCTTTTAGCTCATAGAAGGTACTAAGCACTCTTTACGTTAGATATCTATTTTTGTGGGTTTATAATTCTACGCTACTGACACATAACCATAGAGTAAATGGATTAATTAATAGTTTATACATATTAGATGACACAAGAACTTACATAATAAATTTTGGGTGAAACAACATCGAAAGCAGGACCCGGTCTTTCATTAAAAAACGTATTTAAGCACAATTTTTCGACATCCGTCAAAACGAATTTTTACTCCCATAAATAGATCAATTTTATTATTTTCACCATTACGATTCCAACGCAACTCACAAAATCGGAATCTAATGCCCAAAAGTTACAAAATGGATTACCTAGGGTTTTCTCGCTCGAACCAGCCTCGTCAGTCTTTATACATGTGAAATGTTTGTATAGAACACTTAGTAGGCTTTCCATAAGCATATCTCTATGTTCTTCATGACTCAGAACACTTAGTAGGTCATATGAGAAAGTTATGAGGGTTTGAAATGCGTGACATGTAATATGTTTATGTTTAGAAAATTGATTTAAAGTTTAACCTTTTAAATTTAAATAATTTGAATTTACTCTAAATAAAAAATATTTTGGTTTAAAATGGTTTAACAAATAAAAATAATGTTTTGTCAATGATTATGTTAAAAGGGTATAAATCATATATATCAAAGAGTAGGTTTTGACGTTGAAAAAATCTCTACTTACTCTCCTTTTAACTTAATCTTTCCCTGCACATAAAATGAAAAAATAGCTAACCGAAGAAGGATAGTTGACCAAACCAACTTCCCATCGGAGAGGTTGACAAAGTTAACTTCAACAACTCCGAAACAGGTCGGAAGCAATGGGAGGAACCTCTCCGAAACAGGTCGGAAGCAATGGGAGGAACCTCTCCGAAGCTAATCGGAGGCGAAGGGAAAGTTCTCTGCAATTCAATCATAAAACTTAATTGGAAGTATGCCGACGGAATCGACGAACTTAATAGAAATACCTCCGATGGACTCGAAGGTCTTGAGAAGAACTTTGTTGAAGCTCATCGGAGGTCTTGAAAGGAAATCCTCTTAATTTCCTCGGAGGATATGAGAAGAACGTTTCCGAAGTCATCGGTGAACATGAGAGAAACTTCTCAGATAAACACCTCTTGCATCTCAAAATCGTCTTCTCTGAGAAACTTCTCTGATAAACACCTCTGAGAAAACCATGCTATACATTAAGTAACGTGAGGTGGAGTGGAGGAAAAAGGGATCGACTCACCCTAACTCTCTTCAATGCTTGAGCTCGAACCAGGTGAACACAGTAGTGGAAAACTAGGGCATAACCCAGCGATCATAAACGATTTCGACTTGTACTTCAATCACACAAGCAGTGGAATGACAATTGTTTTATATACGGATGAGGGTTTAAATCGATCGAGCAATGAGTTTTCTTGAGATATGGTATTGACTACGTTCTGACAAAATCGAACCATAGCGACAACTATTGGACTCACAACTTTGAACAAGATCTGGAAAAAGAATGTTGAGATCACGTTAAAAAAGGGTTTTCAAACAGAGATAGAGAGACACGCTCTGCTCAAAGGTTCGCGTTGATGGTTGAATGCAATGTAGAGATAACCATTGTTGTTGTTGTTATGAAAGAACACTCCGAGCCAAGAATTGATCCACAGACCAGACCAGCACAATGTCTGTGAAGGAAATCTAAACTTTTGGCGTTGCCTTGATTCACGTTTTCGACGGTATCCTAAACTCGTGAATCATTGCTAAACGAAGGTAAACGTAACCTACCATACCTAGTCTCCCAGCACATTGATGCCTACGACTGGATTAAGTGCGTGCTGGAGGGAGTAAAGAGGGCACAGGCCTGTACATTAGCTCTCGCAATGGTATCGTTAGATAGCTAGCGGCCAAAGGAGTTCATGAGTCAGCCCTGATTTCGATGACTCGACAAAGTTCATAACTTGGCCTCCGGTTCACCGGATACAGTTCCCACTAACTCTTATGAAAGAAAGAAAGAAAAATGATCTTAACGTTTACTGATTTCTGCATTTCAGCCATTTTTCTGTTCAACTTGATGATTAGCTCCTCCAATTTTTCCATTGTCCCCTCTCTGAATAAATTATTCCAAGAGCTAGCTGTCAAGATACTTAAGTAGTTGTCCCTACTGTCTTTGAAGGCTTCACACTCTAAAATGAAATGTTTTTTCTGTTTCCACTTTTTCGAAGGTGCAGAACACACACACCCTTTCTTCCCAAGCTTCTTTTGGTCTTTTCCAACGCTCGGTTTCACAACTGAGTTCATGAGAATTGGTTGATGAATTGATGGGAATTGGCTTATTTTTTATGATGATTGTATGTGGAGTTAAACTCTTCAATATAATACTCTTTCTCTCTCCGGAGCCCTTTATCCCAAGTTTGCTTGTGGAACTTATCAATAACAAAATCCTTTATCTCTTTACTGTTCATAGGGCACCTGTCCAAGTGGATATCCCATTTACTAAGCCATTTAATATTTTGTCACATCCACGACTTCTTTCTTTTGCACAATATGTCATTGAAGACAACCTTAGGCCACCGACTGTCTTCCATTTGCTCAATTTTTTTTAGATATCTTCTAAGACGCACCATAGCAATTGCTTCAATAGGAGCAACCCCCATTTCAATCAGCATGATATCATAAGGGACTGAACTTTTAATTTTAAACTTGTTTGTGATCAAGTGTTTTTTAATCTTCTCAATTTTCTTCCACTGTAAGTCAGATGTACTGTTGGCCCACACTTCACAACCATATAGAACCATCGGGATCACTAAAATCCCAAAGAGAGTTTGCATAGTCTTCCAATCCCATAGCTCTGTCTCTCTGCACCTATTTTGAAAAGCATAAAACGCTTTCCAACCTCCCAAAGTTCTTTTCTTTCTGCAACCTTCCCAACTTAGATTTTTGTTGAAGTCAATTCCGAGGTATTTGTAATTTGCCACTTCTTCAAGAGTGGTGCCTTCAAATTAGAACTTATGTTGATTATGTTTTATTTTGCTAGAAAAAACTACCACTTTCGTCTTGCTAGTATTGACTTGCATCCCCACTGTACTACAAAAGTGCTCAAGGGAAATTAAGTGTTCTTGCAACCCAAGAGCGGATTTACCAATCAGAATAAGGTCATCTACATACAAAAGAAGCCTTATCACAAAATCAGAGGATTTCCCATTAACTCCTCCGATAAGGGACAAGACCGAAGATTGTTGTTTGTATTTCAACCGTAACTTTTGACTTGGACACCTGTTTTGTGGGTTCCTTGTACAGTTGGAAAGGTCATTCAGATATATACATCTTCATAGGTGTAAAATTTAATAAATACCTAACCAATTGTCTTAGTTTTTCAAGATTAATATATGGTGCCTTGCCAATAGCCCCGGGAAACACAACACCTCAACCGTGAGCAGAGGAACCAGGGATCGAATTCAGGAAAGTTTATGTGAAATTTCAATTAGTTAATGCTCCAATTATATGAGTTTGAACACTTGGTTTTAGTAAGTTTATTTGAGGTTACTCTAGGGTCACTCATCTGTTGTATGTTGAATGGTTTCAGGTATTAATGTCGAGGGGAAGTCGCACTCAACATCCTTGTGATGCAATCTACAACCAAGGACATTAAAGCAACAGTAATAATAACTACCACAGTGATAGAGGAGAAACAAATAAAATATAATACAAATGGCTAAGGAGTAAATATAAACCTCGTGACAATCGACTATCATACTTGGACAACGAAGATGTTCCCATGTCCAAACCAGTCTTCATGGTGTGTAGAGTATGTATGGTTGAAAGCTATGATGGCCCACCAGCGCTAGAAGACAAATTTGAGATATAATTGTTGTATTTGTTGCTCATCATCACAAAGGGAATAAGGACAAAATTTGGTAGGCGAACGGTCACATAAGAAGGCGGAAGCCCAAGGGTCATATCAAACCTCAATAAATACTAGAATTGAACGAAAATAAAGGGCTTTTTGGCTCTTCAAACATTGTACATTTCTGAACTATTTTTGGGAAGAGAGTGTCAACTAAAATTGAGGAGTTTTCCATGGAGCTTGGATGTATTATTACTGAAAATGTTAATATTAAGAAGCCCTCAGGGCCAACTTTTGATAGAGAGAAAAACTTATGTGCAGTGTTGTAACATCCCCAGCCTCCTAGGCATGGCCACATCACACAAATCCTTCCAACTTCAGCTTTGATACTATAATGTAACGTTACCGAGCTTAGTACTGAGCAGTGATACATCAAAAAACAAGTGCGCAATTAACATTAAACTACGCAGAATCACTCGAGGAAGTGTGAAAAACCCAAAATAGTTGGTGCCACACCATAGTCCCTCCTATGATACAAATTATAACAATGGAAGTAACTTGAATTATAATTTTACGCTCAAGCATATTGATCACACCAACATTATTGTGTGTATAACTCACTCTTGAACATGCGATCATTACTATGTGCATAACCATACATAGCATCTGAATACCACAATATACATAATTGTTTTGATTATGCTCGCAAGTCTTGCTTTCATGAGCACATAGACTATGTTCCAATGCACACAATGAAACTAGTCACGTGTGCACACAGACCTCTTTTCCACACTCATGGTACCTCTAGCCTCCCTCAGGAATATCTTGACCATTTACCAAGACTATCTTAATAGAAGTTAATTATCAAATATCATACTCAACATATATGAATATTATGCTAAATACTCACACCACACTTACATAATAGACAACATTAACAAAATAAAAACTATGATTCATATGAAACACTATGCAAGTAATAGATCATAACAAATACAAATGAATAAACATGCAGTAAACAAAAAGCACATAAGAACACTTATCTTTTATGAAAAGACACCAAGTATGCACGTGACTCAGGCGTTCCTCCCAGCCATAGACATTGTTGCTCATAATATTTCAGCAACAGGTCACCCCCGAGTTGGGGCTCGAACCCTACCAAGGAAAAATGATTCCTAATGCCAATCTATGGTCTAGCAAATAGTGGAATTGATCAATCCAAGGTGTTGATTGTTGCAACTAGTCTACAATCCCCCATTCCCCACATGCATGTCCCACCCTAGGAAGTGTTCCCCTTCTCTGCTCAACAACCCTTCGACTATCCCACTTCCTTTCCAGGGATTTAACAACAGGTCATATCAAGAAGTCTCAAAGAACTGCAACTAATGACCAGTTCCCTAGGGAAAAATTTCTAGTCAATCTCTCACCTGGAGAGATTGCTCATGGGCCTGACAACCTTCTTCTTCAATCATACCAAGATTTTCCCAAGCAAATAGTTAAGCAAAAATGACAATCAATTACAGTAAAAATATGTATTCCTTCACAGAGGAATTCACATCTCAAGGGTTTTCGAA
>ML793132.1:721103-735201 GCA_009831015.1 Picea engelmannii
ATATATATATATATATATATATATATATATATATATATATATATATATATATATATATATATATATATATATATATATATATTGTATGTCTTCAACTCAACACTTGTCACCTTTAGAATTTACTTTAGCCACTTAGTGACTTGTTCCCTACACTTAGGAACTTAGGATACATAATATATCTGTAAATTATATTTTTCAAATATATTGTTAAAATATTCCCCCCTTTTTCCCTTTTTCGGTGGAGTTCAACCCCTCGTCTCTTTTCGTCTGAGTCGGTCTGCACGCAACAATGTAATATATTAATAACTTGAGTGTGATACACTTTACAAGAATAGGTGCACTGACCTATTTGCGTCCCGGCTCACCAACCCAATAGTCACACAGGCTCTCTAGCCTCAAAACATATACATGCATATATACATCATAGTCATTCCCGCGCACTTACTTGAGTGTGCGCAACACTGTGGAATATGTGCATCGTCCCTTGATGCACAATTCACAAGCAGTAGATCAGGTACGCACAACACTATGGAATTTTCACACCTTTTTCTTTGATAACAAGCCTCGTGCACTCCACAGGTGCGCGCAAAACCCAAAACTTAGTACCATGTCTCACCAACCTATATGTACATTAAATTTTCGCTCATTGCCAATGGCTCACCAACCTATATGGATCATTACATTGCGCACGAATCTGATGCATGCAAAACCAAAACAATTCACCATCCTATATGTTCAACTACAAATGGGATTTGGATTAGGGACATTGCATTCCCCTCCCCCTTATTTATGTATTGTCCTCGGTGCATTATATACACATATACATACAAAACTTCAAACATTTTCAAAAATATGAGGATACTTTTCTCGCATAGCATCCTCGTGCTCCCAAGTTGCATCCTCAAGACCGTACCACGTCCATTGGACCTTTACCAACTCCATGGCTCAATTTTGGAGTTGCTTGAGTTTTTGATCCAATATGCAAATCGGTCGCACTTGAAAGTCGCCTTCTGGCTCCACCTGAATCACATTCCAATCAAGGACATGTTTAGCATCAGGTACATACTTCTTAAGCAATTACACATGGTAAACATTATGAATACACAAGGATGGAAGAAATGCAAGCATATATGTGACATGACCAATCCTCTCTAGGATTTCAAATGGCCCACAATAGCGTGTTGCTAACATAGAACACTTCCCCAAGATCAAGGAACTATGTCTGGCTTTTACTTTCAAAAACACGTGATCACCCACTTTAAACTCTCTGTGGGTTTTGCCTTTATCTGCGCAATTTTTATGTCTATCTTGGGAAACCTTTTAATTCTACCTTATCTTCACCACCTGCTCTTCCATTTCCTAGAGCAGATCTAGCCCAACTATTGCACGGTCAACTGGGTTGTCCTAACTCACTAGTGTGTTGCACTTTCTACCATAAAGTGCTTCAAATTGGCTCATCTTTAAAGATTCTTGATATCCATTGTAGTAAGAAAATTATACCAAATGTAAGTAGTCTTACCATTTTGATGGCTTATCCATCACATACATCCTTAGCATATCTTCTACTACTTGGTTTACCCTCTTTGTTTTTCCATCTGTCTCAAGGTGATATGTTGTGCTAAAATTCAGACTTGTCCCAATTCCCTTAAATAGCCCTTTCCAAAATTTCAAGGTGAACTTGGAATTTTTTTCAGACACAATTATTTTAGGAACACCATGCAACCTAGCAACTTTGCACATGAAAATATCAACAATGTTAGTTTCCTTGTGTGTTGACTTTACTAGAATAAAATGGGAAGCTGTAGTAAGTTTGTCCACCACCACCATAATAGAATCATGTTTCTTGGTAGTCCTAGGAAACTTAGTTATAAAATCCATTTTTATAAATTCCCACTTCCACACGGGTATGGGAAAAGGATGTAACAAACCAACTGGATGTATGTGCTTAGCCTTTACCTTCTGACATTTGAGACATCTACCAATAAAATCAACAACTTCCTTCTTCATACATGACCAATAGTATTGTTTCTTGACTGCAACAATAATATTCTGGTAATATGGATGTCCAACATAAGGAACCTTATGCATCTCTGACAATATCAGGATTTTCAACTCCTGATTATTCGACACATAAACGATGTGTCTATACATGAGGATTCCATCCTATCTCAACTCATAACCTTCAAATTTTTGCTGCGACATACCTTGTTGTGAGTTCACATTTATATCCACATAGAGTGGATCTGATTTGGAAACTTCTAATTTTTTGTCACATAAATATGATTTGTACATGATAATGGATGTAGCATGCAACTCATGCACCCTCCTATTGAATGTGTCAGCCACCTTGTTCTCTTTACCCTTGATATGCTTTATGTCGAAGTCATACTCACTGAGGGGCTCTAACCACCGACTTTTTTCTGGAATTTAAACTTGGTTTTCCAAACAAATACTTTAGAACACAATGGTATGTTCTTAGCTCAAATATTTTACCCATGAGATAATGCCACCACATCTTCAAGGAATGCACTATAGTTGCCAATTCTAAATCGTGAGTAGCATAGAGCCTTTCATGTTCTTTCAACTTCCTTGATTCATAGCACACCACATGTTTATTCTAACTTAGGACTCCATCAAGTCATTCTTTGGATGCATCTGTGCACACAATGAAGGTTGCATCAGGATAAAAAATTCTCAAAATTGGTGCACTTGTCAACAAACTCTTCAAGTGTTGAAAACTCCTTGCACAATCCGAAGTCCACTCAAATCGTGCACCTTTCTTTTGAAAATATGTAATTGGATGTGCAATCTATGAGAATCCTCAATAAACCTTTTGTGGTACCCTGCTAGTCCCATAAAGGATCTCACTTTTGCAAATTTTCTTGGTGTTGACCAATTCTCAATGGCTTTTATCTTCGTTGGTTCCACAACTATTCTGTAATATGAAATGATATGACCCAAATAATGAATCTTTCACGGATAAAATGAACACTTTCTCAACTTTTCATAAATATAATGCTTCCTCAATACCTGCAACACCATCCTCAAGTGTTTCTCATGCTCTTCCTCAGACTTTGAGTAAATAAACATGTCATCCAAAAATATAATGACAAACTTATCCAAATAACTTCTGAAAACTCCATTCATTAGACACAAGAATACAGTTGGTGCCTTCGACAACCCAAATGGCACCATTGTGAACTTGTAATGACCATACCTTATTCTAAAGGCAATCTTGTTGATGTCTTCCTATTTTATTCTCACTTGGAAATATCCAGATCTGAGATCAATCTTGGAAAATATCCTTGTGCCCCTTAGCTTATCAAACAAATCATATATCCTGGGAAAAGGATACTTGTTCTTCATTGTTACCTTATTCAACCACTTGAAGTCAATGCAAAGTCTCAACGTACCATCCTTTTTCTTCACGAACAAAAATGGTGCACCCCAAGGTGACACACTTGGGCGTACATACCCCTTCTTCAGAATATCTTCAAGATGCATCTGTAACTCCTTCAATTCTGGATTACTCATCCTATAGGGAGTCTTGGATACATGATCTTCTCCCATCATCAAATTTATAGAGAAGTCGATATCTCTTTTTGGTGACAACCTCGGTGTTTCTTTAAAGACATCCTTGAATTCCTTTAGTACTGCGTAGTCTTCCACACTTATCACTTTATCTACAGGTGCCTCTTCCATATGCGTTGCAAATACTTGATATCCTTTCCTATAGCTTTTCTTCAATTGCAAGGCTGAAATTTCTTTGATAGACATAGCTCTCAGAATGCCTTGAACTGATCTTAAGTTCTCTTCCTCATCCAAACAAGTAAAATCCTTATTGTAATAGTCTAGAATAGCATGATACCGATCCAACCAATCCATGCCAACGAGGCAATCATACGAGCCCAAAGGTATGATATTCAAATCAACCTTTGTGTGCAGTCCATTAATTTCCATTGGACATGCCTTAACCATCTCATTAATTTTCCTTTTTTCCCCTGTAGCTAACTGCACCAACCAATATTTTCTAAGATTTCTTCTCGGAAAATGGAATCTTTCCACCATTTTAGGATCTAGATAACTATGACTAGCTCCTGAGTCAATTAAAATAGCAACGGTTTGGTCATTAATCTTACCTTCCACCTTGATCATGTGCGAATGAAACTCAACTTGCTTGTTGTCCAGGGTTGTGTAAATTCAAGGTACACTTCTACCCATGTCTTTCAACTGCCACATCTTGTCGTACATTGTGCACAGTCCTCGCTTTTTCACCTCTTTGAGGGAAATTTCTAAACATATTATTTCCGTCACAACCCAAACACTTCATTGGATGCTGCCTTGTCCTAGTTTCCATTTCCTCAGTCACTCTAGGTTCCTTATAAATCGGTTGTACTTGCATGGTATTTATGAAAAATGGTGGCTTAGTCCCCTTATTCCTCAGTTCCATCTTGTTTTTCATCTTGTCATCCCAAAACTTTTGGAAAGTTGATCTTCCCTTTTGTTGGTCATAACGACATTTAGCTCTCCTTATAGTTTCTTCCAATATCTTGGGATCATCATATTGTATCTTGTCACTGATAAATGATGGCAGCCCACTCAGGTACCTTTGAATCTTCACATGTTCATCCTTGATAAAAGACACATATTTCATTAGTTCTAAAAATATCCTTTCATACTCATCTATGGTCATGCTCCCAAGCTTGAGTTCAAAGAAATCCTTCATTTTCCTATCATAGTAGCTCTTGGTTAAATATTTATTTTCAAAATATCGCTTGAATTCCCTCCAAGTAACATTTTTCTCATCAATGTGTTGCACTTGCACATATTGGTCCCACCACACTGATGCTTTCCAAGGATGATTTTAAGGATGGAAATTTATTTTAAAATGTAAAAACCTTGGCGAATCTAACGAATCCTTCATATGCAAACTATAAATGTCTGGCGATATTTTTGTAAACATATTCAAATTTCTAAGGATTTTATATAGTTTTTATAATTTTTTGGCTATTTTAAGGTAAAATAATTTTATCTTATAGAATTTGGACGAATCATTTTTAAAATAGTGAATCTCATTTTTGGAAAAACCATGGAAAATTAGCCCATGAGCGAAATTTAGCCCCTAAAATCATCCTTGAATTGCTTTCCCCTTGAACTAATAAATGGAAATTTTCCCTTCTACTTGCGAGGAGTAATTATGTAGTTGGAAGTATTTCTTCATACCCACCAACCATGTTTCTGCATCCTCATCCTTATTATGCTCACCATCAAAATTAAGAGGCTTGATCTTATCCATTTCTCTACGTCACTCATCCACCCCAATCCTCCTCTTATGCTTTCTGTCAGGAGATGTACTTGAGCTACTTCACACATTCCTAAATGAATTCTTTAGTGAATGGTGATGTTTCCTCTCAGAACATATTACTTCTCTTCTTTTCTCATCAGAAGACCTGCGACTTCTTTTCCTACTTGACTATGTCTCCTTATCCATTTTCTTTTCTATTTTGTCCAAACTTTGCATCAACTTGACATTGAAGTCATCTTGTTGCTTCTTGGATTTCATACGCCTTTCGTTATCATCTTTATAACTTTGGACATATTTTTGTAGTCCTTTTATGGTTTCTACCAAATTTATGTGCTCTTCCTTGGATTTTGTACCATAAACACCCAAACCGACATATAAATCCTTGAACTCATCATCAATATTGTAAGTCCTTTGTGCATCTTCCATGATTTTGAACTTCTGCATTGATCCTGTCATGTTCTAATCACTGATAATTCAAAAAAATGTGCATGCAACAAAATTTGTTAGATGAATTCATGAAATAACTTCATGAAAACTCTGCACCATCATGTCAAAATCCTTTCTTTTGATTCCTTGGATGTTTTTAACATCCCAAATTCTAGCACGCACACCGCACCTCAATATTTTCCGCACATAATAAACTATGCACTGTGCAGTGACAATACTTAACACACGCATTTTATTTCATGCTAATGTCTAGCCCGTACAAGTCCATTATTGAACCAATAACTCTGATACCATAATGTAACATCCTCATTCTCCTATGTTATGCTGTGTCACACAAATCCTTTCAACTTCGGCTCTGATACTATAATGTAACATTACCCAGCTTACTACTAAGCAACGATACATCAAAAAAACTAGTGCACAATTAACATTAAACTGCGTGGAATCACTTGAGGAAGTGTGCAAAACCCAAACTGGTTCGTGCCACACCACATTCCCTCCTATTATACAGATTACAACAATGGAAGTAACTTGAATTATAAATGTACGCTCACACATACTGATCACACCAACATTACTGTACATATAACTCACTCTTGAACATGTGATCATTACTATGTGCATAACCATACAAAGCATATGAATACCACAATACACATAATTGTTTCGATTTAGCTCGCAGGTCTTTCTTTCCTAAGCATGTAGACTACTTTCCAATGCACACAATGAAACCAGTGACTTGTGCACACATACCGCTTTTCTGCATGCACCGTCCCTCTAGCCTCCCTCAGGAAGCTCTTAACCATTTACCATGACTATCTTAAAAGAAGTTACTTATCAAATAGTATACTCGGCATATAAAAATACTATGCTAAATACTCACATCACACTTACATAATAGACAACATTAACAGAATAACAACCACAATTCATATGAAACACTATGCAAGTAATAGATCATAACATATACAAATGAATAAGCATGCAGTAAACAACAAGCACATAAGAACACTTATATTTTATGAAAATGCACCAACTGTGCACATGACTCAGATGTTACTTCCATCCATAAAGGTTATTGCTCATAATATTTCAATAACAGGTCACCCTTGAGTTGGGGATTGAACTCCACAAGGGAAAAATGATTCCTAATTCCAATCTATGGTCTAACAAACAACGAAATTTCTCAGTCGAAGGTGTCGACTATTGTAACTATTCTATTGTCCCTCATTCCCCACATGCATGTCCCACCCCAGGAAGTGTTCCCCTTCTCTTCTCAACAATCATTCGGTTGTCCCACTTCCCTTCCAGGGATTCAACAACATGTCGGATCAAGAATTCTCAGAGCACTAAAACTAATGCTCAGTTCCCCAGGGAACAATTTTCAACCAATCTCTCACCTAGAGAGATTGTTCACAGGCCTAACAACTTGCCTCTTGGAAAAAATACGAGCTTGAGAACCCGCTCCTTCATTCATACCAAGATTTTACCAAGCAAAGGGTTAAGCAAAAATGACAATCAGTTACAATAAAAATACATATTCCTTCACAGAGGAATTCTTGTCTGAAGGGTTTTTGAATGAATGACCTCCCTTCCATTACACTAAGAACAATAATATATATATTGCATGACTTCAACTCGACACTTGTCACCTTCATAATTTACTTTAGCCACTTGGTGACTTGTTCCCTACCCTTGGGAACTTAGGATAAATAAGATATTCATAAATTACACGTTTTGGAAATATTATTAAAATATTCCCCCCTTTTTCCATTTTTCAGTGGAGTTCAGCCCCCTGTCTCCTTTTGTCTGAGTCGGTCTGTGCACAACAATGTAATAATTAATAACTTGAGTGTGATACACTTTACAAGAATAATGCACTGGCCTATTTGCATCCCGACTCACCATCCCAATAGTCACACAGGTTCTACGGCCTCAAAACATATACATACATACATACATGACAATCATTCCCACGCACTTAATTGAGTGCACACAATACTATGGAATATGCGCACCCTCCCTTGATGCACAATCCACACACACGAGCTCATATATGTGCACCATTTTCTTCCATAACAAGCCTTGTGCACTCCACAGGTGCGCACAAAACCCAAAACTTGGTACCATGGCTCATCGGACTATATGTACATTAGATTTGCACTTGTTTCCAATGACTCACCAACCTATATGGATCATTACATTGCGCACTACTCAAGTGTGCGCAAAACCAAAACGTCTCACTAGCCTATATGTGCAACTATAAATGGGGTTTTGATTAGGGACATTACAATTGTTGTTTGATGTGAACTACTTCCAACAAAACATTTGTTGTTCATATAGGTTGTAAGAGGATGTTTGATTATAAACTTTTCTGATGCAATTATTGTCTTTCTTGCAGTCTTGTTATTCTTTCTCATATTTTGTGTCTTGAGAATATGAGTTCTCAATGTATGTGATATAGTGACTTAGACTATTTTGGTTATGTATTCATGTGCATGTGTTATCTAGCTTTATGTCTTCATTACAACTATCTGAATGAAGCTTTTGGTATAGTTAGTTTCATACCATTACTCATTTGGTTACGAATAATATGCTCATGGCTAGTCTAGGATGGGTTAAGAGTAGATTAGATTTATTTTATGCATTTACATAGTCTTCATCCACATGTTTCATTTGCATAACCATCCGTCATTCATCTTCATCGGTGGATCGGGCCACAACTGGTCAAACCAAAACCAAAATGATTGTCAAGCCAAAATCTAAATGGGTTCCCTATTCCAAATAGTGAGAGGTCTGATTAGGACTTCTTACTAGGGGCAACCCCTATTATTGACAAAGGGCAATTTTTTACCCATCAATAGGGAGCAATCATGAATTCAATTGTGTGAGCAGTTCTAATGGATTTCGCTTATATTTTTATAATTGGGAATTTATGAAAGAAGGATTTGTTCTCCCTCTCTCATATTTCATCATCTCACCTTCAAAGTCAAATATTATTCAAGTTCATTCATTGTGTTTCCCCTTATTGAGTTGTCAAAAGTTCCACGATGAAAGGCATGGGGCCATTTTTCTTTTCGTTTATTTAAATCACCTCCAAGTATGTCAAAAGTGCCATGATGAAAGGAATGGGGCCCTTTTTCTTTTTTCAAAAAAACTCAACTCCAAGTATGTCTTTAGAGACTCTAGCTTCTCATGACATAAGACTTTTGCATTGGTCCTTTGTACCATTACTAGAAACACTCAAACCACAAGTTTCATCACATGTTGTTTGTATCAATTATTACATAGATGTTAGATTGTGCAGTTACTTTGAAAGTGTTTACACCATATTTGGGGGTATTTCACGTGATGTAGAATGCATGGTGTGTTTTCCAATGTTTTTGTTAAGAGAAATTTTACCAATTTGTCTAAATTTTATTTTTTTGAAGAAATTAAGCTAAATTTTTTCATATATGCATTAAAAACAAAAAACTTATAGCCTAATTTATTATTATAGTTATGCATACACTTATATGTTGTCGCCTAAATATAAACATTTTCCATGAAAATATAATAGGTTTTCCTAATATGTTTGTCAAAACAATAATTATGCATCCCAAATTTTTGGGAGTATACGTTACATTCGATGGTTATTAAATAGCAATTTCTATTGGGAAAACCATGAATTTTGAGTTGAAGTTATGTAAATTTATGTATGAAAATAAATGTTTTTAATACTTGTATTTTATTTTCACTTCTTTCAACTTGTAGGTGGTATATCGTGTTGTATATTAGTGTGTAGAATTTGTTCCATGTATTTCTAAAAATATTTTCCATTGCCATTTCTTTTTGTTATAAGTTCTCTCTAATTGATATGAAAGTTTGTTTTTTCTCTAAATATTCTACTATGAGACTTTTTTGTTATTTATTGTCAATGATACACATGTGACACTAATGGAATGGTGTTGTTGCCGAATTTTAAAGGTAGTAACAAGTGGTCAATGAGTTTTTTTTTTTTTTTTTGTCTGGAGGAATCAACAACTAGTTGGGCACGTGCTCGCGTTACACGTGGCCGTGTTATCCAACCGCTACCACTATAACCTCCAGGTGTGCCCACGATGCCCCTTACACGGCACACAAGGTAAGTTGGGGGGAGTTGAACTCGAAACCTCATAGAACTTCATTTTCACGGCACTTGCCAATTGAGCTGCCCCCCGGGGGCGTGGTCAATGGGTTATTACCTAAGATAAATGATATAATTTTTTTATAAATGTGGTTTGATCGCCAAATTGTTTGATAAGTTATGACATGTGATTTGAAAGAAAAAAACATTGGTGTTGTCTACCCTTGGTATTATTGTAGTAGACATACGCATTGGATATATATTACTCACGTATTTATATATATTGACTTGATTCTTATGTAACAAGCTTCCATAAGAGGTTGGATACCAATGTGGCATGGTGGCATTCTTCATGAGTTGCACATGGATGACTTGGTTTCTTGCTTCATAGGATGACATACTTAGAGGAGGAGCATTGGGAATTTAAGAGGCAGTGTTGAACCGTAAGTAGCATGAGGCCAATTAGTTTCTTACATGGAGGATTTTACTTGACTTGAGTATGTTTGGGTTGAGGAGTGTTCATGGAGATGTAGTGAACCCTGTTATAGCACAAATTGTAGGTTGGGAAAATCCTGAACCAAGCACAAAAGAAAGTGCTAAAACTAGGGAATCCTGCACCCAATGTCACCTCGATGTAGGTCTCGCACTTCAAGGGTGACTAAGTCACTCTAGGGAAGTGATCCTGATGACCCTAGGGGGAATGAGATGTAAATGGATGGATGATGAAAGTGGAACCCCTAGAAGTCAAATCTAAGTGGAATGAGAAGTGGAAAGAGATGCCTTGTGAACCCAACAAGTGTTTCCCCAAAGGTGTAGTACTTCTCCGGATGATTGTACCTGCCTGAGACACAAAGAGAGACACCTTGCAATGATATATGTTAGTATGCATCAACAAGTTAAGATTTTTTTCCCTAATTTGCAGAAGCAGATGACAGTTTATGTCAGCGACTAAGATATGTAAATCAACATGTAAAAGCATAATACCAACCAATAATACTATCAATGAATTTGGCAATCAATTAGGGCTTGAATGTATCACTTTGAGAATGAATAAAGAAATTTGTTATAAAAGTGATTTTATACAGTAAATTATCAGCCTTATGGCTGTATCTTTCAATGACATGCGACAGAAAAATCAACCATAGAAAAGTGCCAAGAACTAGCCCAAAAAGTGTGCCCTAGTTAGTAGAATAGGTGAGTGAAGTTAGAGAGAGTTCTTAGGGTTAGTTTGTGAGATAAGAGGGAGTTAGAAGCTAGGGCTATGCAACCCTAACATCTGTAGGTTAATGTTTATAACAGAAATAAAAGTAGTGGGATAAGAGGGATGCATCAATGAGGCAAGAGAGATCAAGGCTCAAGGAACACTTCTCCAAAAGATAGACTTGAAACAAGCAAAAATCACTCTTCCCAAGACAATGTTTTGTATCTCCAATGCAATACAAAAATTGACTAGTGCCTTTAAATATTGGGTTAATGGGGTCAGTTAAATGAACTAGATATGCTACTTCCTTGGGGGTGTAAACCCTCTTACTTCCCAAGGCAAGTATCTCTAGTTAGGGTTTGGAAATGAGGGGTGTAAATCCTCTTACTTCCTCAAACAAACCCTTGCAACATCAATAAACTTGAAGCAATAAATGATGAGGACTAGAGTGGGGGTGTAAATTCTCTTACTTCCCACTTAGCTCCTATCACAACAATCCTTGACTTGAAACAAATGATATCATAAGAGTGAAAACCATACCAAATCAATAATATGTTAAGCTAATCCACCATAAAAGCTAGAAACCATTCATCCAAGGAAACTGCCTCACTCCTCCATCAATCATTCATCAAATATAGCCAAAAATAAGTGCACAAGAGACAAATATGCCAAGTGTAGAGAAAATTTCAGATCAGGTCTTCTCACAAGAGGGAGAGTTATTTCGAAATGAGATCTTATGATCTCTTATTTACACACAAAATGTCACCAAGGTGACTTGTCCACATATTAAGGGGTAAACCACAAGACTAAGGGTCAAAAACCCTAATCTTTCCCCCTTTAACAAAGCAATATTAAACAATTCATTTAAAATTTCACTTTTGCACAAATAAAACCCCAATTTTACATGGATGTCACCCCTTTAGGAGACGTTTTGTCACTTGGGACAAGTCGTTGGTGTTGGAGAAGCTATGGTAGGCCTCCAAAGGCCACATTTCAAGCATCTATGCAATCTTCTCATGGCCAAGGGCTCATCCTCCTCAAAATGTCCATGTGTCAATGAGTGGTAACACCACCATCAAACCCTACCCCCCACATATGACGTCAAGCTAAAAGAGAAGACGTTTTTCCCCTCTTGGGAAAATCATTTGGCATGTGAGGTCTGGGCTAAGTCTTCCATATCATCTTCTAGGTCTCCAATACTTTGTCCATTTGATCCAGCATATGGACCCTTGGCATCCAACCTATGGGCTTGCAGCCCCATAGAAGCCCAATCTAGGCTTGTTCTTCCAAAATTGTCCACCAACTAGGTCCTACAAAGAAAAATAAGCACGCCCTCGAAGGATCTCAAGTTATAACATCATGATAAGTGAATATGATCAATAAATGAGCCACCTAAGCATGTGCGTCAAATATCACTATATCAAACAATTAATTTCTCAAAGACACTATGCGACTTGTTAATATTGAGTATGGGAGGGATGACGAGGTGTCATATTGGGTAGATATTGTCCTAGGTTAAGGAGTGTTTCCAAGAGATCCCTCTCTAAGCCATGTAAAGTGGGTGAAGTGGTTGGGGTCAAGACTCAATGGGAATATGGATCATGACATATAAGAGGTCATAGTGTCTCATTCATGGATGCCTTTGATTAGGGTGGGTGGTACCTTCGTCCACAATGCACTTTTTCCAAGCCCATTATTTTCCATTCTTTTATTCTTTCATAATTTTAAGGAAAGTTTGAAGGTCACTGGCCTGGTGTGGTGTCCATATAATGGAAATGTCACCAACAAACACCTTGTGGAAATTATAAGGTTGGCTCGTGATGAGACCCCCTTTCTCTCAACCATGCAAATGAGAGCCATTACCCTGGTTTGGTGACCAAATGATGGCAATGTCATACCACTAGATAATCATGGATGTGATAGGTCGGCTCATGATGATACCTCCTATCCTTAAACTAACCTTTTAAGCACTCTTTATTATATTGTGGGTCCCCCTTTACTCAAAGATAAGTGTTTCATTGATTTCTTGGGTGATCCCTAGGCAAAGCATCTAGAAGTTTCATACAAGGATTTTATCTTCTACCCACATCAATCCCTCTGGGCCTTTAACCCCTTCTTCCTATAGAATGAGGGAAAACCCCTTCTTGGGTCAATACACCCTAAAATCCCAAGAGATAAGGAAATGGGGATAAATAATGATGGAAAGTGGTAAGTATGGTCAGGAATTGTACGATGTCTCTTCAAGGGAGTTCCTAGTAGCAAACCCATCCCCAAGGAAGACCACTTACTAGGGCACAATGTCAACCACCAAGGTGAAGCTAGGAAAAAGGCATAATGTCCAAGCATATATCATGAAATATAGAGCAATATAAGATACAACATACTCAAATAGATTAAATATTGAAATGATGCTCACGATAATACTGACTTGTACCTCATGGAGCAAGGCCTACTACCTTTCGGAAGCCAACTGATGTGGTGGATTCCATATGGAAATGTGTGATCGTCTGTGGTGGTGAGAGGGGTCTCCAACTGTGAAAAAGGGTATTGTTGGTCATTTAGTCTCTAGACACTCCATATATGCAACCTGAGGGCCTCAATACATAATCTCCTTAGTTATCCAAAAAATAGGGATAACATCTGGCTCCTACTTGGGGACATGTGCTCACCATAGAGTGTGTGAGAACCACAACATCTCCTGGTAGATCTGTTCCTACCAAAACTCAAACAAAGGGATCAAAACATCTAGGGTGATGTTATCACCCTTCATCCATATATACATAAATCCAAAATGAAAACTAATCTAGAAAAGAAAAATTTTGACATTTTTCAAAAATTTCTAAGCTAAGCATGAAATCAATATGCAAGTAGAGAAAAATGAAAATGAAATGAATCTAAACTAGTATGAGCAATCAAGATGCAAATGCAAGGGAAAGAAATATGACTTACCTACTTACCTGGGGCATGGGCCCTGAAGAATTCATGTATCACCTTGGAAATAATATTTGAGAAGATATCCATTTACTGGTAGTGGCATCCT
>ML793132.1:738922-764363 GCA_009831015.1 Picea engelmannii
TTTCATACTCATCTATGGTCATGCTCCCAAGCTTGAGTTCAAAGAAATCCTTCATTTTCCTATCATAGTAGCTCTTGGTTAAATATTTATTTTCAAAATATCGCTTGAATTCCCTCCAAGTAACATTTTTCTCATCAATGTGTTGCACTTGCACATATTGGTCCCACCACACTGATGCTTTCCAAGGATGATTTTAAGGATGGAAATTTATTTTAAAATGTAAAAACCTTGGCGAATCTAACGAATCCTTCATATGCAAACTATAAATGTCTGGCGATATTTTTGTAAACATATTCAAATTTCTAAGGATTTTATATAGTTTTTATAATTTTTTGGCTATTTTAAGGTAAAATAATTTTATCTTATAGAATTTGGACGAATCATTTTTAAAATAGTGAATCTCATTTTTGGAAAAACCATGGAAAATTAGCCCATGAGCGAAATTTAGCCCCTAAAATCATCCTTGAATTGCTTTCCCCTTGAACTAATAAATGGAAATTTTCCCTTCTACTTGCGAGGAGTAATTATGTAGTTGGAAGTATTTCTTCATACCCACCAACCATGTTTCTGCATCCTCATCCTTATTATGCTCACCATCAAAATTAAGAGGCTTGATCTTATCCATTTCTCTACGTCACTCATCCACCCCAATCCTCCTCTTATGCTTTCTGTCAGGAGATGTACTTGAGCTACTTCACACATTCCTAAATGAATTCTTTAGTGAATGGTGATGTTTCCTCTCAGAACATATTACTTCTCTTCTTTTCTCATCAGAAGACCTGCGACTTCTTTTCCTACTTGACTATGTCTCCTTATCCATTTTCTTTTCTATTTTGTCCAAACTTTGCATCAACTTGACATTGAAGTCATCTTGTTGCTTCTTGGATTTCATACGCCTTTCGTTATCATCTTTATAACTTTGGACATATTTTTGTAGTCCTTTTATGGTTTCTACCAAATTTATGTGCTCTTCCTTGGATTTTGTACCATAAACACCCAAACCGACATATAAATCCTTGAACTCATCATCAATATTGTAAGTCCTTTGTGCATCTTCCATGATTTTGAACTTCTGCATTGATCCTGTCATGTTCTAATCACTGATAATTCAAAAAAATGTGCATGCAACAAAATTTGTTAGATGAATTCATGAAATAACTTCATGAAAACTCTGCACCATCATGTCAAAATCCTTTCTTTTGATTCCTTGGATGTTTTTAACATCCCAAATTCTAGCACGCACACCGCACCTCAATATTTTCCGCACATAATAAACTATGCACTGTGCAGTGACAATACTTAACACACGCATTTTATTTCATGCTAATGTCTAGCCCGTACAAGTCCATTATTGAACCAATAACTCTGATACCATAATGTAACATCCTCATTCTCCTATGTTATGCTGTGTCACACAAATCCTTTCAACTTCGGCTCTGATACTATAATGTAACATTACCCAGCTTACTACTAAGCAACGATACATCAAAAAAACTAGTGCACAATTAACATTAAACTGCGTGGAATCACTTGAGGAAGTGTGCAAAACCCAAACTGGTTCGTGCCACACCACATTCCCTCCTATTATACAGATTACAACAATGGAAGTAACTTGAATTATAAATGTACGCTCACACATACTGATCACACCAACATTACTGTACATATAACTCACTCTTGAACATGTGATCATTACTATGTGCATAACCATACAAAGCATATGAATACCACAATACACATAATTGTTTCGATTTAGCTCGCAGGTCTTTCTTTCCTAAGCATGTAGACTACTTTCCAATGCACACAATGAAACCAGTGACTTGTGCACACATACCGCTTTTCTGCATGCACCGTCCCTCTAGCCTCCCTCAGGAAGCTCTTAACCATTTACCATGACTATCTTAAAAGAAGTTACTTATCAAATAGTATACTCGGCATATAAAAATACTATGCTAAATACTCACATCACACTTACATAATAGACAACATTAACAGAATAACAACCACAATTCATATGAAACACTATGCAAGTAATAGATCATAACATATACAAATGAATAAGCATGCAGTAAACAACAAGCACATAAGAACACTTATATTTTATGAAAATGCACCAACTGTGCACATGACTCAGATGTTACTTCCATCCATAAAGGTTATTGCTCATAATATTTCAATAACAGGTCACCCTTGAGTTGGGGATTGAACTCCACAAGGGAAAAATGATTCCTAATTCCAATCTATGGTCTAACAAACAACGAAATTTCTCAGTCGAAGGTGTCGACTATTGTAACTATTCTATTGTCCCTCATTCCCCACATGCATGTCCCACCCCAGGAAGTGTTCCCCTTCTCTTCTCAACAATCATTCGGTTGTCCCACTTCCCTTCCAGGGATTCAACAACATGTCGGATCAAGAATTCTCAGAGCACTAAAACTAATGCTCAGTTCCCCAGGGAACAATTTTCAACCAATCTCTCACCTAGAGAGATTGTTCACAGGCCTAACAACTTGCCTCTTGGAAAAAATACGAGCTTGAGAACCCGCTCCTTCATTCATACCAAGATTTTACCAAGCAAAGGGTTAAGCAAAAATGACAATCAGTTACAATAAAAATACATATTCCTTCACAGAGGAATTCTTGTCTGAAGGGTTTTTGAATGAATGACCTCCCTTCCATTACACTAAGAACAATAATATATATATTGCATGACTTCAACTCGACACTTGTCACCTTCATAATTTACTTTAGCCACTTGGTGACTTGTTCCCTACCCTTGGGAACTTAGGATAAATAAGATATTCATAAATTACACGTTTTGGAAATATTATTAAAATATTCCCCCCTTTTTCCATTTTTCAGTGGAGTTCAGCCCCCTGTCTCCTTTTGTCTGAGTCGGTCTGTGCACAACAATGTAATAATTAATAACTTGAGTGTGATACACTTTACAAGAATAATGCACTGGCCTATTTGCATCCCGACTCACCATCCCAATAGTCACACAGGTTCTACGGCCTCAAAACATATACATACATACATACATGACAATCATTCCCACGCACTTAATTGAGTGCACACAATACTATGGAATATGCGCACCCTCCCTTGATGCACAATCCACACACACGAGCTCATATATGTGCACCATTTTCTTCCATAACAAGCCTTGTGCACTCCACAGGTGCGCACAAAACCCAAAACTTGGTACCATGGCTCATCGGACTATATGTACATTAGATTTGCACTTGTTTCCAATGACTCACCAACCTATATGGATCATTACATTGCGCACTACTCAAGTGTGCGCAAAACCAAAACGTCTCACTAGCCTATATGTGCAACTATAAATGGGGTTTTGATTAGGGACATTACAATTGTTGTTTGATGTGAACTACTTCCAACAAAACATTTGTTGTTCATATAGGTTGTAAGAGGATGTTTGATTATAAACTTTTCTGATGCAATTATTGTCTTTCTTGCAGTCTTGTTATTCTTTCTCATATTTTGTGTCTTGAGAATATGAGTTCTCAATGTATGTGATATAGTGACTTAGACTATTTTGGTTATGTATTCATGTGCATGTGTTATCTAGCTTTATGTCTTCATTACAACTATCTGAATGAAGCTTTTGGTATAGTTAGTTTCATACCATTACTCATTTGGTTACGAATAATATGCTCATGGCTAGTCTAGGATGGGTTAAGAGTAGATTAGATTTATTTTATGCATTTACATAGTCTTCATCCACATGTTTCATTTGCATAACCATCCGTCATTCATCTTCATCGGTGGATCGGGCCACAACTGGTCAAACCAAAACCAAAATGATTGTCAAGCCAAAATCTAAATGGGTTCCCTATTCCAAATAGTGAGAGGTCTGATTAGGACTTCTTACTAGGGGCAACCCCTATTATTGACAAAGGGCAATTTTTTACCCATCAATAGGGAGCAATCATGAATTCAATTGTGTGAGCAGTTCTAATGGATTTCGCTTATATTTTTATAATTGGGAATTTATGAAAGAAGGATTTGTTCTCCCTCTCTCATATTTCATCATCTCACCTTCAAAGTCAAATATTATTCAAGTTCATTCATTGTGTTTCCCCTTATTGAGTTGTCAAAAGTTCCACGATGAAAGGCATGGGGCCATTTTTCTTTTCGTTTATTTAAATCACCTCCAAGTATGTCAAAAGTGCCATGATGAAAGGAATGGGGCCCTTTTTCTTTTTTCAAAAAAACTCAACTCCAAGTATGTCTTTAGAGACTCTAGCTTCTCATGACATAAGACTTTTGCATTGGTCCTTTGTACCATTACTAGAAACACTCAAACCACAAGTTTCATCACATGTTGTTTGTATCAATTATTACATAGATGTTAGATTGTGCAGTTACTTTGAAAGTGTTTACACCATATTTGGGGGTATTTCACGTGATGTAGAATGCATGGTGTGTTTTCCAATGTTTTTGTTAAGAGAAATTTTACCAATTTGTCTAAATTTTATTTTTTTGAAGAAATTAAGCTAAATTTTTTCATATATGCATTAAAAACAAAAAACTTATAGCCTAATTTATTATTATAGTTATGCATACACTTATATGTTGTCGCCTAAATATAAACATTTTCCATGAAAATATAATAGGTTTTCCTAATATGTTTGTCAAAACAATAATTATGCATCCCAAATTTTTGGGAGTATACGTTACATTCGATGGTTATTAAATAGCAATTTCTATTGGGAAAACCATGAATTTTGAGTTGAAGTTATGTAAATTTATGTATGAAAATAAATGTTTTTAATACTTGTATTTTATTTTCACTTCTTTCAACTTGTAGGTGGTATATCGTGTTGTATATTAGTGTGTAGAATTTGTTCCATGTATTTCTAAAAATATTTTCCATTGCCATTTCTTTTTGTTATAAGTTCTCTCTAATTGATATGAAAGTTTGTTTTTTCTCTAAATATTCTACTATGAGACTTTTTTGTTATTTATTGTCAATGATACACATGTGACACTAATGGAATGGTGTTGTTGCCGAATTTTAAAGGTAGTAACAAGTGGTCAATGAGTTTTTTTTTTTTTTTTTGTCTGGAGGAATCAACAACTAGTTGGGCACGTGCTCGCGTTACACGTGGCCGTGTTATCCAACCGCTACCACTATAACCTCCAGGTGTGCCCACGATGCCCCTTACACGGCACACAAGGTAAGTTGGGGGGAGTTGAACTCGAAACCTCATAGAACTTCATTTTCACGGCACTTGCCAATTGAGCTGCCCCCCGGGGGCGTGGTCAATGGGTTATTACCTAAGATAAATGATATAATTTTTTTATAAATGTGGTTTGATCGCCAAATTGTTTGATAAGTTATGACATGTGATTTGAAAGAAAAAAACATTGGTGTTGTCTACCCTTGGTATTATTGTAGTAGACATACGCATTGGATATATATTACTCACGTATTTATATATATTGACTTGATTCTTATGTAACAAGCTTCCATAAGAGGTTGGATACCAATGTGGCATGGTGGCATTCTTCATGAGTTGCACATGGATGACTTGGTTTCTTGCTTCATAGGATGACATACTTAGAGGAGGAGCATTGGGAATTTAAGAGGCAGTGTTGAACCGTAAGTAGCATGAGGCCAATTAGTTTCTTACATGGAGGATTTTACTTGACTTGAGTATGTTTGGGTTGAGGAGTGTTCATGGAGATGTAGTGAACCCTGTTATAGCACAAATTGTAGGTTGGGAAAATCCTGAACCAAGCACAAAAGAAAGTGCTAAAACTAGGGAATCCTGCACCCAATGTCACCTCGATGTAGGTCTCGCACTTCAAGGGTGACTAAGTCACTCTAGGGAAGTGATCCTGATGACCCTAGGGGGAATGAGATGTAAATGGATGGATGATGAAAGTGGAACCCCTAGAAGTCAAATCTAAGTGGAATGAGAAGTGGAAAGAGATGCCTTGTGAACCCAACAAGTGTTTCCCCAAAGGTGTAGTACTTCTCCGGATGATTGTACCTGCCTGAGACACAAAGAGAGACACCTTGCAATGATATATGTTAGTATGCATCAACAAGTTAAGATTTTTTTCCCTAATTTGCAGAAGCAGATGACAGTTTATGTCAGCGACTAAGATATGTAAATCAACATGTAAAAGCATAATACCAACCAATAATACTATCAATGAATTTGGCAATCAATTAGGGCTTGAATGTATCACTTTGAGAATGAATAAAGAAATTTGTTATAAAAGTGATTTTATACAGTAAATTATCAGCCTTATGGCTGTATCTTTCAATGACATGCGACAGAAAAATCAACCATAGAAAAGTGCCAAGAACTAGCCCAAAAAGTGTGCCCTAGTTAGTAGAATAGGTGAGTGAAGTTAGAGAGAGTTCTTAGGGTTAGTTTGTGAGATAAGAGGGAGTTAGAAGCTAGGGCTATGCAACCCTAACATCTGTAGGTTAATGTTTATAACAGAAATAAAAGTAGTGGGATAAGAGGGATGCATCAATGAGGCAAGAGAGATCAAGGCTCAAGGAACACTTCTCCAAAAGATAGACTTGAAACAAGCAAAAATCACTCTTCCCAAGACAATGTTTTGTATCTCCAATGCAATACAAAAATTGACTAGTGCCTTTAAATATTGGGTTAATGGGGTCAGTTAAATGAACTAGATATGCTACTTCCTTGGGGGTGTAAACCCTCTTACTTCCCAAGGCAAGTATCTCTAGTTAGGGTTTGGAAATGAGGGGTGTAAATCCTCTTACTTCCTCAAACAAACCCTTGCAACATCAATAAACTTGAAGCAATAAATGATGAGGACTAGAGTGGGGGTGTAAATTCTCTTACTTCCCACTTAGCTCCTATCACAACAATCCTTGACTTGAAACAAATGATATCATAAGAGTGAAAACCATACCAAATCAATAATATGTTAAGCTAATCCACCATAAAAGCTAGAAACCATTCATCCAAGGAAACTGCCTCACTCCTCCATCAATCATTCATCAAATATAGCCAAAAATAAGTGCACAAGAGACAAATATGCCAAGTGTAGAGAAAATTTCAGATCAGGTCTTCTCACAAGAGGGAGAGTTATTTCGAAATGAGATCTTATGATCTCTTATTTACACACAAAATGTCACCAAGGTGACTTGTCCACATATTAAGGGGTAAACCACAAGACTAAGGGTCAAAAACCCTAATCTTTCCCCCTTTAACAAAGCAATATTAAACAATTCATTTAAAATTTCACTTTTGCACAAATAAAACCCCAATTTTACATGGATGTCACCCCTTTAGGAGACGTTTTGTCACTTGGGACAAGTCGTTGGTGTTGGAGAAGCTATGGTAGGCCTCCAAAGGCCACATTTCAAGCATCTATGCAATCTTCTCATGGCCAAGGGCTCATCCTCCTCAAAATGTCCATGTGTCAATGAGTGGTAACACCACCATCAAACCCTACCCCCCACATATGACGTCAAGCTAAAAGAGAAGACGTTTTTCCCCTCTTGGGAAAATCATTTGGCATGTGAGGTCTGGGCTAAGTCTTCCATATCATCTTCTAGGTCTCCAATACTTTGTCCATTTGATCCAGCATATGGACCCTTGGCATCCAACCTATGGGCTTGCAGCCCCATAGAAGCCCAATCTAGGCTTGTTCTTCCAAAATTGTCCACCAACTAGGTCCTACAAAGAAAAATAAGCACGCCCTCGAAGGATCTCAAGTTATAACATCATGATAAGTGAATATGATCAATAAATGAGCCACCTAAGCATGTGCGTCAAATATCACTATATCAAACAATTAATTTCTCAAAGACACTATGCGACTTGTTAATATTGAGTATGGGAGGGATGACGAGGTGTCATATTGGGTAGATATTGTCCTAGGTTAAGGAGTGTTTCCAAGAGATCCCTCTCTAAGCCATGTAAAGTGGGTGAAGTGGTTGGGGTCAAGACTCAATGGGAATATGGATCATGACATATAAGAGGTCATAGTGTCTCATTCATGGATGCCTTTGATTAGGGTGGGTGGTACCTTCGTCCACAATGCACTTTTTCCAAGCCCATTATTTTCCATTCTTTTATTCTTTCATAATTTTAAGGAAAGTTTGAAGGTCACTGGCCTGGTGTGGTGTCCATATAATGGAAATGTCACCAACAAACACCTTGTGGAAATTATAAGGTTGGCTCGTGATGAGACCCCCTTTCTCTCAACCATGCAAATGAGAGCCATTACCCTGGTTTGGTGACCAAATGATGGCAATGTCATACCACTAGATAATCATGGATGTGATAGGTCGGCTCATGATGATACCTCCTATCCTTAAACTAACCTTTTAAGCACTCTTTATTATATTGTGGGTCCCCCTTTACTCAAAGATAAGTGTTTCATTGATTTCTTGGGTGATCCCTAGGCAAAGCATCTAGAAGTTTCATACAAGGATTTTATCTTCTACCCACATCAATCCCTCTGGGCCTTTAACCCCTTCTTCCTATAGAATGAGGGAAAACCCCTTCTTGGGTCAATACACCCTAAAATCCCAAGAGATAAGGAAATGGGGATAAATAATGATGGAAAGTGGTAAGTATGGTCAGGAATTGTACGATGTCTCTTCAAGGGAGTTCCTAGTAGCAAACCCATCCCCAAGGAAGACCACTTACTAGGGCACAATGTCAACCACCAAGGTGAAGCTAGGAAAAAGGCATAATGTCCAAGCATATATCATGAAATATAGAGCAATATAAGATACAACATACTCAAATAGATTAAATATTGAAATGATGCTCACGATAATACTGACTTGTACCTCATGGAGCAAGGCCTACTACCTTTCGGAAGCCAACTGATGTGGTGGATTCCATATGGAAATGTGTGATCGTCTGTGGTGGTGAGAGGGGTCTCCAACTGTGAAAAAGGGTATTGTTGGTCATTTAGTCTCTAGACACTCCATATATGCAACCTGAGGGCCTCAATACATAATCTCCTTAGTTATCCAAAAAATAGGGATAACATCTGGCTCCTACTTGGGGACATGTGCTCACCATAGAGTGTGTGAGAACCACAACATCTCCTGGTAGATCTGTTCCTACCAAAACTCAAACAAAGGGATCAAAACATCTAGGGTGATGTTATCACCCTTCATCCATATATACATAAATCCAAAATGAAAACTAATCTAGAAAAGAAAAATTTTGACATTTTTCAAAAATTTCTAAGCTAAGCATGAAATCAATATGCAAGTAGAGAAAAATGAAAATGAAATGAATCTAAACTAGTATGAGCAATCAAGATGCAAATGCAAGGGAAAGAAATATGACTTACCTACTTACCTGGGGCATGGGCCCTGAAGAATTCATGTATCACCTTGGAAATAATATTTGAGAAGATATCCATTTACTGGTAGTGGCATCCTTCTTCCTTCTGTCGTGGATAAGTACAAATATTTTGGCCTGGATACTTCCTCTATTTTTTAGTGGCCTAACCAAATACTGTCGAACTTTTGATGCATCCCAGGTTTTTCTATTCTTTTGTCCCACAGTAAGACTTGACATCCTTCCTTGAAGTCTCTTTATATTTCCTTTCGATCAAAAGTTCCTTTCACTTTTTCTTGATTCCTTTCCATCTGATCGAAGGCCATTCTTCGAGTTCCAACCAATTCCATGAGTTGATCGATTCGTCCCTGTAATGCTTCTTTATCTGTACTTAATTGTTGGGCTATTTGTAATGCTGGAATTTGGAGATTTATAGGCAAGTGAGCTTCTAACCTGTATACCAACTCAAAGGGAGTCTTTCTGGTGGAAGTCTTAGTAGTCGTGCGGTCGGCCCACATGGCATACTTAATTTTTCTATCCCAACTCTTCTTGTTTTCTCCAACAATATTTTTCAGAGTGTTCATAGTATTTTTGTTGTTGGATTCCGACAACCCATTCCCTTGAGGATAGTAATTTGAATAATGTGATAAAACAATCCCGTACTTGAAGCAAAATCCATTGATCTCTATTGAGCTGAAGGCTTTGGCGTTGTCAGTGGTTATCTTAATAGGGACACCAAATCTAGTAATAATATTTTCCTCAATAAATTTCATCACGACTTCTTTTGTTTCTTTGTTTGTCATAACATCTTCAACCCATCTGATGAAGTAATCAGTGGTGGTCAAAATCCATCGATATCCGTTACTAGATTTGTCTTTGAATTCTCCAATGAAATACAATCCCCGTTGTTGAAAGGGTGCTTCTACAATGATTGGCTTAAGGGGTAGGGAAGGAAGGCATTGCTTGCCGGTAAAAAATTGACATGGTTGAAAAGATCTAACATATTGACGTGTGTCGGAGAAAATAGTAGGCCAATAGTATCATGCCCTTAAAATCTTATGGGAAGTGGTGCATGCTGCACAATAGCCTACACAATGTCCTGCATGAATTTCGGTCATTAACTTATCGACTTCTTCTTTATCAACACATATGAGGATTACCCCATCTGGGTTCCTCCACCCGAGACCATTCTATGTTAGGAAATACTTCATAGATTTGAGTCTCATGGATCTTCTCTTGTGTTCCACCAAATGATCGGGGAAAGTGAGATTATTCAAGTAATAAATGATGTATGAATACCATTCATTGTTTTCAATCTCACTTATGACAATGTTGACTTGTTCTTTCTCTCCTACCTCAATGGCCTATTAATTTACTTTTATCATCATTTTTTCCAACCCTTGTCCTTTGATTATCTTGGTTGGATTGATATCCAAATCATATTCATGTATTTGTGACACCCACATTCCTCTTTATCCAGGGAAATCTTGTTGTGACAAAACATCCTTCATAGTGATGTAAGGAACAAAGACTCTGATCTTGTTATATCCTACATAAGTTCAAAAGTGTTTGAGAGACTTGACTAGGGTGTAAGCTTATTTTTCTGTATTGGTGTAATTCAATTATGAATCTCTAATATTTTTTCTCATAAAGGAAATCAATTGTTCATCCCCTTGATCATTTTTTTGTAACAATACACTTGCAATGGTGTATTTTGAAGCAAAAGAAAAAAATGATGAAGTCTTTGGAAAAAATTGGGTAACCAATACCGATGCAACAATTATTTCCTCTGTGATGCGTTGAAATGAAAACTCACCTTCTCTTTCCCATTCAAAATGGGCGTCCTTATTTAGTGGTCTATTAAGGGGTTTAACAATTTCAACGAAGTTTGGAACGAATCTCCTAATAAAGTTAATCTGACCAAAAAAGGATAGCAAGGCTTTCTTGTCTTTTGGGAGAGGGATTCTCTTGATGGATTCAACCCTGGCAGGATCTATTGTGATTCCATATTTAGAAATGATATGTCCCAACAACTTACCCTTGTCAACACCAAAAAATGATTTCTTAGGGTTGAGAGAAATGCCCTACATCTTTGGAAGATAGTTCTTAGGTGTTGGAAATGTTGTTCCCTCTTTTTAGAGATGGTGGTTAGATCATGTTGATATATCTCTATAAGTTTTCCAATTAGATCTCTAAAATCATAGTCCATAGTGCGTTGAAAACTAGTCCCTGCATTGGTCAGTCCAAAGGGCATTCTCAAATACTTATAGGTTCCCCAAGGAGTAGTAAAAGAGGTTTTTAGTTGATTATCCTTCTTTACTAAAACTTGATTATATCCTGAGAAACCGTCGAGCATGGACATCATCTCTGCACCTGTGACTCTTTGCAAAAGGTATTTCATGTTTGGTAGAGGATAATTATCCTTAAGCGAGGCCTGATTTAAATTTCTAAAGTATACACATATCCTAACCTCACCAGTCTTATTCCTTACAATAATTGTATTAGATACCCGTGATGAATATCTAGTAGGATCGATTATTCCTACCTCAAACATATTTTGCAACTCTTTTTGTACTTGTGGGGAAACCTTTGGGTTCATATTCCTGAGTTTTTGTCTAAAGGGCTTTGTACCATCAATGAGGGGAATGGTCCATTGTATGACATATTCCCGGTAGGCCTTTATATCTTCGTAAGACCATGCGAAGAAATCTTTAAATTCTCTTATAAGTGCAATCAACTTTTCCCTTTCATCAGTTGTTGTTCCTTTACCAAATTTAATCAATTTGGGAGATTCTTCAGTTCGAATGTTGAATTCAGCAATCTCGTCACTGATTTTGTTCGAAGGTTTCCCTTTATACATATCATTTCAATCAAAAAGATTCTTTAAAGGAACAATACCTTTGGGTAGGGTCCATCATCTACATCGATGATCTCAATATTTTCTCTGTCAACCAACAGGTTTATTTGAGCTTCATAAAACTCTCCCTCATTTTGAACAAAACAAAGAAGTTGATTGTCGTCATAAAAAAATTGCCAATGTTCTAAGTTGTCAGGTAACGAGAGTCTGAAATTTACTTCTACCTTGTAGAGGACGATTTATTTGAAAAGTTGTAAGGTTGAAGAAGAAACAACAAGGTTGTATGCCAAGTGATTATCCTCCCTATGGATGTCCTCAATGGAAAAAATTTCAAACTTCTTTATGGCATCCCAAATGGCATCCTTGTACTGTTTCAACCTTGGGTTTTTCGCAGCGAATTTATTATTGACTTGTGAAACAATTAGGTCGAAATCCCCCTTTACATGCAAGTTCTTGATGTTCATATCGATGGCCAAGTTAATGCCTAGGATAAGGGCTTCATACTCAGAAATGTTGTTTGTGCAGTTGAACTCGAGTTTGTATGAGAAAAGGGTAGTCTCGTTATTTGGTGATCTTAAGACTATCCCCGCACCCGAGCAGATGCTTGAGTGTGCACCATCAAAATCCATGACCCAAGATCCTTCCCTTTTTTCTTCATCAATGAAAAGAGAGTTTTCCAAAATAAAGGTGTTGTCTATTCTTTCTTCTAGAACCTGATGGTTTACATTGATATGACCCACAGTACTTTCACCTTTGGTCCTACTTGGGGAACAAACTTTCTCTTCACCTTTGATGACTTTAACTTTCTTTTCTTTGAGAGGTTACGCAAAAAATTGTTGAATGTATCACAAGAAATTTTCTTCAACTTGTTTTGTAGCTTACCTCTTTTCGAAGTCCAAGATCTCACTCGGTGGGAAAGGTGATTTTTCTAACATTACCTCTCTTTATTCTTCTAAAATATTGATCATGAGACAATCTTCCCTTTCAGCTGCTTTTTCTTGTTCCTTTTGTAGGTAAGTTCTGACATCTGAGGGAAAGTTTGGTGAGACAAATTCATCAATCTAATTAATCTAAAGAGTCTCTTTAAGGCACTCTTCTTCTTGCAAGAGAGAGGAGGCTAAGTTTTCTTCTATTTCACATGCTCTCTCTTGAGCCTCAAACAAAGTGGTAGGGCATATCCCAATCAAAACCCCATATGGAACTTTCATGGTTGATATATAATACTTGAGAATGGTAGATTTGGAATGGGTTAACTCTTGAGGGAAGCATCTTACGAGGGTTTTAAACCTATCATTTAAGTCCTTTATATTCTCCCCTGAATTTCTTTTGCAACTATGGAGTTGATTATACAAGGATTGGTAATCCCTCTTTTTCCCAAATATTTTGGTGAAAACCTCTTGAAAGAGGTCCCAATTTGTGATTTTTCTTGGGGAAATACCACCAAACCAATCCTTGGCCCTTGCGACAAAAGTGTAAGTGAAAATTTTCATCAAGATATCCCCATGTTGATCACAAGGTTCTAGATTACACAGGAAAATATACAAGTGATCGTTAGATGTAGTGAGATGTTCTCCTGAGAAGATGGGAAGCCACTCTTTGAAGTCCTTTGGGAGTTTATGAGGAGAGAAAGGGATCTTTGTTATGTCCAAAGGTTTGTGCACCTCTTTCGCCTACAGGTTCCACGTAGAATTTAGCGAGGTGGGTATAGGTGAGAGTGGAAGCGTGGAGGTAGTAGGTGAGGATGGAGGGATAAGAGAAGTAGATGGACAATTATGAGATATGGGTGAGGTCGGAGGACTAGGACTTTTGGGTGGGGCCTTACGACCATTGGAAGGTTTGTTGGTGATCGAATTATGCTTCTTTCGTACCATGGTGGAGTCGCCAGACAAGCTTTAGGAATTTTTTTATATAAAAAGGTGGAAAGGGAATGTCCCTTGGGTGGATTCGCCAAGAAAGATAAGGGAAAGGATTTGGGATATCTTTCCAAAGTGTTGTTAGGTTTCCAAAGAGGATTCAAAATCCTCCCCAATAACGATGCAAACATGTTATAGCACAAGTTGTAGGTTGGGAAAAGACCAACCAAACCAAAAAAGAAAGTGCTAAAACTAGGGAATCTTACACCCAATGTCACCTTCATGTAGGTCTCACACTTCAAAGGTGACTAAGTCACTCTAGGGAGGATATCCTAATGACCCTAGGGGGAATGATATGTATATGGATGGATGATGAAATTGGAACCCTTAGAAGTCAAATCTAAGTGGAATGAGAAGTGGAAAGAGATGCCTTGTAAACCCAACAAGTGTTTCCCCAAAGGTGTCGTACTTCTCCAGATGATTGTACCTTCTCGAGACATAAAGAGAGACACCTTGAAATGATATATGTTAGTATGGATCAACCAGTTAATCTTGTTTTCCCTAATTTGCAGCAGCAGATGACATGTTATATCCGCAAATAAGATATGTAAATCAACATGTAAAAGCATAATACCAACCAATAATACTATCAATGAATTTGGAAATCAATTAGGGCTTGAATGTATCACTTTGAGAAAGAATAAATCAAGTTGTTATAAAAGTGATTTTCTACAGTAAATTATCAGCCTTATGGTTGTTATAAAAGTGATTTTCAAAATAGTGGGAGAAGAGGGACGCCTCAATGAGGAAAGAGAGCTCAAGGCTCAAGGAACACTTCTCCAAAAGATAGACTTGAAACTAACCAAAATCACTCTTCCCAAGGAAATGATTTTGTATCTCCAATGCAATAAAAAAATTGACTATTGCCTTTAAATATTGGGTTAATGGGGTCAAGTGAATGAACTAGAGATGCTACTTTCTTGGGGGTGTAAATCCTCTTGCTTCCCAAGGAAAGTATCTATATTTAGGGTTTGGAAATGAGGGGGTTAAATCCTCATACTTCGTCAAACAAACCCTTGCAACATCAATAAACTTGAAGAAATAAATGATGAAAATTAGAGAAGTGGTGTAAATTCTCTTACTTCTCACTTAGCTCCTAGCACAACAATCCTTAACTTGAAATAAATGATAGCATAAGAGTGAAAACCATACCAAATCAAGAAGATGCTAAGATAATCCACCATAAAAGCTATAAGCCATTCATCCAAGGCTAGTGCCTCACTCCTCCATCAACCATTCATCAAAGATAGACAAAACCAAGTGAAAAAGAGAAAAATATGCCAAGTGTAGAGAAAATTTCAGATCAAGTCTTCTCACAAGAGGGAGAGTTATGTCCAAATGTGATCTTATGATCTATTATTTATACCAAATCTCACCAAGGTGAATTTTCCATATATTAAGGGGTAAACCACAAGACTAGGGGTCAAAAACCCTAATCTTGACCTCTTTAACAAAGTAATACTAAACAAGGCATTTAAAATTTCACTTTTGCACAAATAAAACCCTAATTTTACATGGACGTCACCCCTTTAGGGGATGTTTTGTCACTTGGGACAAGTCGTTGGTGTTGGAGAAGCTCTGGGAGGCCTCCAAAGGCCACATGTCAAGCATCTATGCAACATCCTCATGTCCAAGGGCTCATCCTCCTCAAAAATTCCATGTGTCAATGAGTGGTAACACCACCACCAAATCCTAGCCCCAAAATATGACATCAAGATAAAAAAGAAGACGTTTTTCCCCTCCTGGGAAAATAGTTTGGCATGTGAGGGTTGGGATAAGTCTTCCATATCATTTTTCGGGTCTCTAATACTTTGTCCATGTGATTTGGCATGTGTACCCTTGGCATCCAACCAGTGGGATTGCAGCCCCATGGAATCCCAAGCTAGGCTTGTTCTTCCAAAATTGTCCACCAACTAGGTCCTGCAAAGACAAATAAGCACGCCCTCCAAGGATATCAAGTCATATCATCATGATAAGTAAATCCAATCAATAAATGAGCCACCTAAGAATGTGCATCAAATATCACTATATCAAACAATTAATTTCGCAAAGACACTATGTGACTTGTCAAGCTTGAGTATGTGAGGGTTGACAAGGTGTCCTATTGGGTAAACCTTTCCCTAGGTCAAGGAGAGTTTCCAAGAGATCCCTCTCTAATCCATGTAAATTGGGTGAAGTGGTTGGGGTGAAGACTCAATGGGAATAGGGCTCATGAAATACAATAGGTCATAGTGTCTCATTCATGGGTGCCTTTGTAGAGGGTGTGTGGTAACTTCGTCCACAATGAAATTTTTCCAAACACATTATTTTTCATTCTTTTATTCTTTCATCATTTTAAGGAAAGGTTGAAGGTCACTTCCCTGACGTGGTGTCTAGATAATGGCAATGTCACCGGCAAACACCTAGTGGAAATGAGAAGGTTGGCTCCTTATGAGACCCCCTTTCTCTCAGCCATGCAACTAAGATCCATTACCCTGGTTTGGTGACCATAGGATGCAAATGTCATACCACTAGATATTCATGGACATGATAGGTCGGCTCGTGAGGAGACCTCTTATCCTTCAACTAACCTTTTAAGCACTCTTTATTATATTATGGGTCCCCCTTTACTCAAAGATAAGTGTTTTAATTCTTTCTTGGGTGATTCCTGGGTGAAGCATATAGAAGGTTCATACAAGGATTTTATCTTTTTCCACATCAATCACTCTGGTCCTTCAGCCCCTTCTTCCCATAGAATGAGGGACAACCCCTTCTTGGGTCAATACACCCTAAAATCCCAAGATATAAGGAAATGGGGAGAAATAATGATGGAAAGTGGTAAGTATGGTCGAGAACGGTACAATGGCTCTTCAAGGGAGTTCCTAGTAGCAAACCCATCCCCAAGGAAGACCACTTACTAGGGCACAATGTCAACCACCAAGGTGAAGCGGGGAAAAAGGCATAATTTCCAAGAATATATCATGAAATCTAGAGCAATATTAGATACAACATACTCAAATGGATTAAATATTGAAATGATGCTCACCATAATACTGACTTGTACCTCATGGAGAAAGGCCTACTGCCTTCAAGAAGCCAGTTGATGTGGTGGATGCCATCTGGAAATATGTGATCATTTGTGGTGGTGAGAGGGGTCTTCAACCGTGCAAAAGGGTACTATTGGTCATGTAGTCTTTCGAAACTCCATATCTGCAACTTGAGGGCCTCGAGACATAATCTCCTTAGTTATCCACAAAATGGGGATAACAAACATGAAGGTGTGCATGTATTAGGAGAGAGAATTGGAGTGTTGGAGATATTTAGATGGGAGTGTTGGACACTTATGGACTGCTCACCCTTGGACCCTTACTTGATGGACATCTATACCTTGGATCTTGACATGTGTCACTTAGAGTTGGAGATCTTCATGTGTGCACCTATTTAATTAGTAGCTAGGTTGTTTGTTTCTGCACCTTTTCCACTTTAATATTATTGGCCTCCCTCACTTTCATAGATATATAAAAAGGAGAGGGTCTTTTCAATTATCATATCGATTATATTGATTGCATCATCATGTATTAGAAATGTGTCATCTTTCACTTATAAATTTTCTTCTTTGTACTTTGGTTTATTTTCTAGTGCACTAGGGTTATTGCATTGATGCAATGAAGATATTGATATTAGAGTTTTCCCTAAGAAAAGAAGGGAAGTTATGGTTTGGGAGAAACACTAGAGGAGCGAAGGAAAAACTTGTCCTTATGATTTTTTTGAGAGAATATTGGGGTTTTGTGGCATTGGGAACCATAGTAGTACACGTACTTGATGTGGATATGATAGTGGAAGACTATCTTGTTTTCTCTTATACACTTGTGTGATGCAGGTGTATGTGGAAAATATGACTTGTCGATGTGTATACTTGCTAGTTGTGAATCTTTGGTGGAGAAACCAACTTTTTTTGGGAGTGAATCCTAGCTATGAGGAGTTGGTTGATAGGGTTTTCTATTGGTGGTGGATGCCCTAGCTAGGGTCTGAAGAGAATGACTCGTACCAACTTGTATCCAATTGTAAGTATGTACTTATAAATTCATCTTATTGAAGAGTTCCTTGATGTCCAAACTTTGTGTACTTGTATATATATATATATATATATGAAGAGTTCCTTGCTGTCCAAACTTTGTGTACTTGTAGATCTAATTTTCAACTTATAATTTCTTGGTGAATGAGTAGTTTCTAGCACTATTTGGCATGTAGATTTATCATGAATAACTAGTTGATTTTGATAAGTAATTTGATGAAAATATAGACACTAAGTGGGTAGATTTATGGTTGCAATAAATATTCCTTAATTAAGTAGTTTTGATATATGTTATATGTAACTTGGAATTTGTGCCCTAAGAATTGAAAAAAATCCGCTTGAAGTACATTTGTTCGGTGTTTATTTTCTTGGTACACCTAATGTATTTGTAAGGAAATAAATACAATACATACCACTATAATTTATATTTCATATTTATCTCTAACATTGAAACTTGATGAAAGGAAATAGATCTGATGAATCTCAAATGAGGTGGAATTTCTGAATTTTCATTAAAATCCATTTCCCACAAATTTTGACATGGTATCATAGCTAATTTGATTGAGATCACTCTCTTGGTGAAGCCTGAGTGATTTGGGTATTAAAGTTATTCCATACCTAGGAGAAATGATTGACCTATTATAGGTTGTTGGGTGTAAAATCTTGGTGCTTTTGGTAAGAATCCCTTGAACCCTAAAATGTAAATCTACTTGATTTGTTGTTGATTTTTCTTTGAAGTGTGCTTCAAATTTGTAGGGATGAATACTCTCAGTCTTAGAGGGTGTGACATGTTGGAAGGGTTTTCCATTTTTACACCTTAAAAGTGTGGGTTGCAAATGCTATTGGAAGAGGTTGATTTTTGCAAGCAATGTGTTGAAAAAGAGATCGCTGCGCCTGTTGACCAAGCATAATAAGGAGGCCAATGTAAAGAGATTTTTTCTTGATTCGTCAAAATATTATTTGATCACTCACATTGCAAAGAATAATATCAGTAAGTAGAGATATGATCTTTTGATTGCATTATACCAAATTGTTAGTGTTTGAACTAGGAATATTCTTTTAAGAAACAGGATTTGAACGATTTGCATGAGTAATATATATACAATGGTGAGCTTTGTGGCTAAGGTCATAGAGTTGAGAGATAAATTGGTTCCCATAGGAACAAAAGTGGATGATAAGGAATTGGTTCCCATTGAATTGAATGGATTTTATCCATGTTGGAAACCCTTCGTCCAAGGTGCTTGCACTGGTGATAACTTAGCTACTTATGATAAGATTTCAAATGACTTTATGTAGGAAGAGATAAGGTTAGAATCTTGTTCAACAAAGAAAAAATATGTAAAATGCCTAACCTTCATCTAGAGTATTAGGAAAGAAAATAACAAATGATACAAGAAGGGTACGAAGGAAAATTCAATCCAAGGTAAAAAACATTTGAGTATTGTGAAATCATTTAGGTGTCACCAAAAGGAACATTATGCCAGTTGATGTCCAAAGAAGAAGAAATGAAAATCCAAGAAATAAAAATAGGTTGTAGGGAGTCATGAACTGTAACCCTAGTGGATTAGTTAGCATCCCATATTGAGATGGCCTTATTTGTGATATCTTGTTTATATTCCAACACTATATCATGTATTGGGTGGTATGTGAACAATGAGAAAGTGAAACAAATGAATTGAGACATGAAACTATTCAACAAGGTTCAGGGGCAAGGAAAAATGAGTGTTGAGTTGGGTGATGATGCTACTTATCATGTGAAAGGATTAGGCTCCATTTACTTCTTTATGTCATTAGGTGACGTTCTTGATTTGAATGAATTATGTTTGCCCATGGTTTGAAGAAAAATCTTATTTCAGTTTCATGTATAACATATTTTAAGTATAGAGTTGCATTTGAAAGATAACATTTCATTATCAATAATTATAGTCTATCAAGTCTGAGGAATTTGGATAGTGGTGTGAGAGATGGTGTCATTTACAAGTTACTTGTTGACCCTATGGTGCTTATGCATACTATAAAGTAGTTGGGGAGCCTTATAGTTTTGGGGAAGCATATGCAAAGCATGTATATCAGGATGCCATGGAGATAGGTTCAAACCCTACTGTGGAATAAGTAATTGATTCCAAGCTTGTAGTTAATGGTATTGTTGAAGAGTCCTACAAAAACATTTTGGATTCTCTCGAAAAGAGGGATTTGACCTTAATAATATTCTTTCTCTAGTTACTAGAGGATTATTTCAAAAAGAGGGAGTTGACTCAGTTGAGATTTTTTCTTCAGTTTCCATAGGTTTTGTATTGCATGGGTGAGATAACTATGTGACTACAATGTGTTGGAGACCCGAGGTGGGTTGTTGTTTGCACTACAAGCTTGGTATTTCAAGGTGGATGATATATGTGTAGTATTTTATCTTTGTCGTTTTGATATATCTAATCCACTTGTCTTGGTATTATATGGAGATGCTATCATATTTGCAAGGAGTCCTAAAAAAATCATGATGTGGTGTCTAAATATTTTTCCATATAATGTCGACTTTGTTGATGTTTTGGTAGTTGCGAGAGGTATTAACCTCCATGTGTAACCTATGACTTAGAATAGAATATTATGGAAGCAAGTGAACCATTAAAATGATGTGTGGAAACCCTAGAAGAAAAGTCATCCTAGAAAAATAAATAATATTAGAATATTATCTTCTAGAAATATAAGTCGACTCCACAGGAAAAATATAAACAGAAAATATAATTACCAGAAAGTCAGGTCGACCCAGCCCGAAAATTCATTGGATAGATTAATATAAATAGAGGACGTTTTAGCTCATTTATATACCCAGTCAAAGCGCAAGTCTTGTGGAGAGCTGCAGTTGTAGCTACAAGGAGGAATAAGGGCGTATGGTCATCTCTTGGTATTGGTCTCTCTCTAACACTATCAAGTAATATTATTGGTGATTATCTTGGTGATATTCTTGTTGATTCTCTTGGTGACATTCTTGGTGATTCTCTTGGTGACATTCTTGGTGATATTCTTTCTAATTATGGCACAAGTTTGAGAGAGAAGTGCAGTTGTAGCTACTGCAATTTTATATGGTACTTGTTTTGTGGATATGGAGACTCTCTCTCTTGTGTGCTACCCTTGGATAAGGAGCGCTCTACTTTTCTTGAGTTGCTGCTACAGTTAGCAGCTAGGGTTTATCTATTGATTTTGTAGTAGGATTTCTAGAATTATTCTAAGTAAAGGTTAGTGTGCTTAGGGGTGGCATATGTAAATGCCTATGGTTGGATGACAATGATGTGACATTGTCTATGGTTAAACGATCATACAAAAATTTCAACATGGTATCAGAACAAGTTTCCTTTGTAACGGTCTAACCGTTGGAAGGAAGATCCTCAGTTTCCCACATTTTCAAGATCCTTGAGTACTTACTAAACCCACTAAGAATATCACTTAAGTAGGGCGCATCTCTTCCCCGGATCAGATCTTCAAATTTCTGAAGTTGAAAAATTTGGGTTTCCTCATAAAACCCTAGGTTTGCAGTGCCAATTCCTTCATGCCAGTTCCTTCACACCAGTTGAAGTGCCAACACCAGTTGTAGTGAAATTTTATGTGAACTATCGGGACTAATTTTTGGTTGTCCTAGTGCACCTTACCCTAGCACATATCTAGCTATCTCCATACTGTAAGTTGGAGCAGATTGAAAATTTTCAGTTCATCATTACTTAACGTTGCTACCAGATGGTGCCACTATCTGTCGATGTTTGTCGCTATTGTTGAAGGTATGTACTTGTATATGTTTAAAAATGTATCATTATCTTAAGGGTATTTTTAGGAGAAGGGATCTTTTGTCCAAACAAAAATCGTATATCCAAAGGGATCTCAGATCCAACACATTCAGAGGAACAATGCACTCTAGGTTTGATTGTTTTGATATGCCTCTAGTTGTTATGGAATTATTTTGATCTTATGAAAATCTAGGTTGCATCTTGATCTATTGAATTTATTATTATCATACTAATCTCTAGTCAAAGTTAAAGTTAGAAACTAACTTTAGTCAAAGTATTAGATTGATTAAGGTTGATATTTTAGAGCTTATTTGCATTATATTCTCTAACTCAGATTTATATCAAGAAAGCATATTGTTTTAGTAAAGGGGATAGGTTTAAGAGAATACTTGTCACCTTGAGTGAAGGAGACTCAGAAGAAAAGAAACAACAATCATTCTTGAAGATAATACTCCAGGTTCTAGGTTTGATGGATTAAATTAATAAGTTTCCAATTTGCACATATCAAGTTTGATAATTGCTACATTACTAGTTGTGACAAAAATCCTTGAAATGTTCTATTACTGCTAGATACAATGAATACTTAGTAGCATGTGAGTACTATTGATATTAATTCTTATTGTACTTGTTTGCAAGATGAACTAACATATCCTCTAGGAGATACTTCTTGTTTTTCTTCAAGGTAGGTCATCTTGGTAATAATATGATTATTACCATGAGATTGTCTTTTATTCTTGTTGACATAGATATGTTCTTATGAAAATGCTATTATACTTTTTTCTCTTGTTGCTCTTGTCTTGGGTAGGTTATTTCATAAATTCCATGGAGGTTACAATGGAGGAATGATTGATCACAACACTAGAAGAGTGTTGTTCCTATTTCTTATTATTGTATTTTTATTTTGACACTTGTTCCAGAAAGGTCACAAGTAATAGCTCTGAGAAGGAGTTACTGTGATTATTGTTCTCGTTCTTTTTTTATTATTATAAGAGTATTATTCTTGTCCGTTGTTTTCCCCTTTGTTTTCCTTGTTCCGAGAAGGTCACAGGTGATAACTCTGAGGGAAGATATAGTGATGATTGCATGAGACAACATATTAGATGATCTCTAGTTTGAGACATGGAGTAGACTATCTAGATAAGAAGTTGTATACACGATCGTATGCATCCATGTACCGAAGAAGAAGACGACAAAGAAGGGTATTTTCTTGTGGGATACTGAGTATCTCATATGGAGATTGATTTTAAGGAGAAGAAGGCTCCAAATATGACCGAACAAATCCCTCTAGTGCATTTGATCACTCTTCAAATTATCAAGAAGAGTTAGTAGAGCCAAAAGGGCCTACCCAGAATCATTGCAGTAACCACGAAGAGACCAGCATGGTCCCATGACACTTTGCAGGATGCAAATCCATATAGAATTGATGATCCATATCATGAGAAGAAGATCGTTCCACTAGTGGTGAGGCAGGCGGCCCCAACAAGTACCAACTCAGAAGGAGCTAGAGTTCATAGGGATTCAACCCTCACAATCCAGTAAGGAGGAGCAACCTCCCCAGAACCATCCATATGAGACTTCAGAGGAAATAATAACATACAGAGGGAGTAGATGGATCCATATATTATAGAGATTCATAGTGAGCCTAATGTCATTAAGATTCAGTGGCTTAAAGACTTTGATTCAAAAAATATTCCTCCTCAGATTCATATGGGAGAGAGAGACGTCTTCCAAGACTAACAAATAGGTGCCATGAGTTGAGGAGGCTAGATCGAAGCTTCATAGGCTTTGAGGAGATATGAGACCTCCTGGGAATATTCCCTATTTTCAGTTACAGAGGAGGAAGCTAGTCAGAAGGACTAGAATATGGATCTTTTTCCTTGATACCAGAAGGAAAGTCAGTGGTGACTTCCAAATATCTAGAAGATCAAACATGTTGTCAATGATGACATAAATATGTACAAAGCATGCTTTGTGTCTAGAGGATTCTCCCAGCAAGAGGGAGAAGAGTATGACGAGACACTTTCTTCAGAAGTCAGAAGAAGTATACACAGAGAAACCATAACATACATAAGAAGAAATCTCATGTCCGCATATTGAAGAAGGATTTGTACAGGCCTAAGAAGGAACCTAGAGCATGACATGCAAGATCAGAAAGTTTCCTGATGAGCTTTGGATTTACCAAGAGTATGTGGAAACATGTTCAGCTTATGGTGAAGCAGTGTGACTTCAGAAGTTGATTACAGGATTGTTTGATCTCAATTTGGAGGTGACCTGTATCTTTTATGACAACCAAAGTTGCATAAAGTTGTCAGAGAACCCAATGTGCCATGACAGGTCCAAGCATATTGAGATCAAGTATCATTATATCAGAGAAATGGTGCAGAAGGGAGCAGTGAAGCTCTAGTATATTTCTACCAACGAAAAGGTAGTAGATATGTTGACCAAGCCTCTATCAGGGACAAGCTTGGAGTGGTCCAGATAGTTTTCTCCAGTAGTGAGAAGTAATTTTTTTTCTCTAGTAGTGAGAATTTATGTGTTCCCAAGTAGTGGGAAGTGATGTGATCCCTAGTAGTGGGAGATACCCTAGCGCGGGTTGCTATGCTACTCCAACACAGGCTGGTATTTTACCCCAGTGCAAGTTGTTATGCTACTCCAACGTAGGCTAGTATGTTACCCCAGCGTAGGTTGGTATGCTACTCCAATGAAAGATGATATGTTACCCCGACACGGGTTGGTATGCTACTCCAACAAAGGCTGGTATATTACCCCAATTGATCCAAAAAGGATCCAGAGAAGACTAAGGATATCTCATAACTCGCAAAAGCAACCCAGGATGCTCAAAATGGCCTCAACAAACAGAGAAAGGGAAAAAAATTGAAGTTCTCAAAACTAAGTGAAAATGACATCATCGCGAAGAGAGTGCTGCAAGATTTCCAACGGTGCAAACAACTCATCAAACAGAGTTATAGATCGAAAAATATTTGCGGTCAAAGTTTGGTCAACCTAGCCCAGTCAACAGGGGGATGAGTCAGCATCCGTACTACTAACTTCAACATCAATACAGATAATGTCAGCATCCGTTCAACATACGTGGCATGTGAATGAGGTGACACGTGTCATGTTGACGTCATCATGGTGATGTGGCAGCGCTAGAGGTTTCCACATGTCACTCATATTTGGCATTTATGGGTCATTTCGTGGACCAGTAAAATTGCGCCACATGGTAGTGTGTACAACCACGTGGCGGATGATGTGGTAGGATGAGTTGGTAGACCACACGCTAATTTGGTAGGGTGATTTTACAGTGGTTGTATGCCACGTGGCCTAGTCATGGGCTGCCACATGGCAGTGGGAAAATGCCCAATGACAACCCGTAATCGAAAATTCAAAAAAAACTAAGATTTGGTGGGTTCGCCAAATCTGGAAACTAACCAACATCTAGAAGCTTCACCAAAGTTAGCAAAACAAACATGATATTTTACAACGGTCAAGCCAAAAGGGGGAGGCCCACAGGCTCG
>ML793132.1:785756-796442 GCA_009831015.1 Picea engelmannii
CCTTTCAGTGGTTAAACTGATTTCTGAAGGAACCTGCTCTGATACCAATTGTTGGATTACTGAGAGGGGGGGTGAATCAGTAATAACGTAATTATAATCCTTTTTCTTCAAATGTTATATCAATGTAGAATTATTATCCAATAGAGCAGTAATAAATAAACAATCACACACATACACAGTACACCATTGTTTTACGTGGAAACCCAAATCGAGAGAAAACCACAGAATGTTTTTTCTTATATGTCTTGAAGAATTACATTCATTGGAAGCGCCAAATTCCTTTGTTTTCCAGCTGCAACTGGAAGGAGGCTCCAACCCCCTAGTTTCTCAGGCTACAACCTGAGGGAAGCTCCAACTCCCCAAATCTCTGGCTACAGCCAGAAGGAGGCTACAACCCCCAATGTTCTCCGGCTACAACCAGAAGGTGGCTACAACCACCTATCCTTGCCCCGTCCTGCCACCCTGAAGTAGAAGTAGAATGATGAAACTACTGTCACACTATCACTGTGAGATATACCGCTGTAAAAATGTACCAATAAATCTGAACCATGCATCAACCATGCATCAACCTGTACCATAAACAAGTGCATCAACCATTCACCAACCTGTAAACAACATGTACCATAAACAAGTGCATCAACCATGCACCAAACTGTAATCAACCTGTACCATAAACAAGTGCATCCAACCATGTACCAAGTATGTTCCAATCATGTGTCAACTACTCATCAACTATGAATCATCAATATGTACTAACATCATCAACTATACACTTCAGGTATGTGTCAACTCATCAACTACTTGTCTCAACCATGTACTCAACATGTGCCACAACCAAAATCCCTCATCAATTTCATCATCCAAATCTGATTTGTAGCTCTGTAATAGACCTGGTGTATATGATCACATTTCTGCAAACCTTCCTTAACTTTAAAAACAAGAGACTAGCATTTTCATCAAACTTTTCTTTAGTTTCAAATGCCTAGTTTTGGATTAGTCAACAACCCTAACTTGAAGTAATCATAACTTTGAACCTGTAATGTATAAATATCTGAAACGGATACACAATTTTCTTCAGTGTGTTTTATTCAATTCCTCCAAGTGGAACTACTTGCAACCTCTCAGAAAATGAGTTATAGCAAAAATGGCATACCTTGTTGAATTTTGGCTTATTCTAGAGAGCGACCTTGTAGAGCGTTCCCCGCACAAAATATTTGATGAAAACATATAAACCTATTACAAAGGATACTACAGACTGTATCCTAACCAACACAATTGGTCTCACTGAATTTGGATCTGTTATGAAAAAGTTATGATGTTTTTACCCGAAACACCTGATTTTTATTAGTTTCAGGACTGGCCACAAACCCTATTTTCCATAGAGTGTAACTCCCAAAATAAAACGACCCACAATATAATTTTGTAACCACAAATACTTGGATATGTTTTCTCACTTGCATAGAAATTTCAGGATCTGAATCATTAAAAAAAAAAAGTTATAGCGAAAATGGTGAGATGACCTGAAAATAACATACCTTAGAAGGCACCATCAAAAGAATTTATCCTTCCTTGCATTTCGGCCTTCTTTTCTTCACTTTCCTTAGAATTTAGGCTTAGATATCATTTGTATACCTCAGACACCTATAGATATTCAATATGCTCAAGTGTGTTTCAAATGAGAGAGCCTTGCCTCTTATTTATACTTTCCAAGTAGCTTCCTTAAAAACATCTTCTAGGTCACTTGGCCCCACTTTCCTTATTTTAGGGTTGGGTCCACTTCTAATTTCTCCATTAAAATCATTATTGAAATAATTTATTTTGTAGTCACTTTGAATTATAATACACTCATCACTTCACTTTATTATTTACCTTTTAAAATCTCTTAGACCACTTTGATTCCTTTGACCTTTTGGGGCTTCTAGATGACATATGAGGGTCCTCCAACTTCGTAAGGCCATAACTCTCAAACCGTGAGGAGTTATGTGACGTTCTACATACCACCAGAAATAGCATGACATGTACTATCCATATAGAATAGTATTATCTGAAAATATATCATAACTCATACCATTACCCATCAAACAAACTTGGGTCCATTACCCTAACCTAGGGTCTCCAACTTCTCATGGCCATAACTCTCTAACCGTGAGGAATTATGTGACGTTCCACATACCACCGGAAATGACATGACAAGAACTATCCATCTAGGATATTTTCCCTGAAAAATTCACTTTCCTTCATCTCATTATTCCACAATTAAGCATGAGTTCTCTTACTCCATAAAGTGTCTTCCCATGAGGGCTTTCACCATAAGGGGACCACTTTGGAGTTCATCCATATTTACTTCTTATCAACCATGAAAAAAAAAATGAGTCATATTTACATCAAACACTATTGGGTCCATTACCCAAACCTTTGTGCTACGGGTCTTTCTTCAAGGGTTGACATCAATGACAACCAACCTTAATCAACAAAAACAACATAGGAAAAACAAAATTACACAGTGACGAGGTGTAGAATCTCTTAGCATTCTGTTCTATATTTGCTGAAAAGGAATGCATTAAAAATCCAACCTCCAAAAGGCTCTCGATCCCCCCCCCTCGTTCAAATGTTACAAAGATGCCTCATATAGGTATTGAGGTCGAAATCCTCCCTAATCTAAAAGATAACAACAGTTACAATCAATTCTTGAAACTTTCTACCATAGAAAATGGGCCAAACTGTTGAAAACTAGGGCTGTGATTGTGGTTCTGTATATATCGAATAGTGACAGATGTGTATAAACTCAAAGAGTCTTTTTTGCATCTATTTATTCCGAGAAACAACCTCTCTCAGTTCCCTGAGATCCATTTTCGTTTGCCCCAAATCTGCATTTTACAAACATGTGTCAAAACAGTAAAATATGAGCTCCGAAAATTAGGGCTCGGAGATGGATTCGATTCTCCCAATATGTAACACCTATAGGAAAATAGAGAGGCTATTGATCTATGATGTGTTAGGAAAAAAATCCTTCGACTGTTTCTCAAAATGATCCTTTAGTCGCTCAGAATCATCATTTGAAAATGATGGCTCAACATAGTAAAAACATCACATTTCTAAAAACAAACCTCATCTTGCGGGGGGATTTTGACTACCTTCCCAAGATCCAAATGAAATTCTGAAGACACCACTAGAAATATTAGGATCTTTAGATGTCAATTGACTATTCGAACGTAGAAAATGGCCTCTCCAAGGCCGAGAAAAATGGTTTTTTCCCAAGGTAGTTTTTTGCGTGAGGATGGAACCTCGATTTCGGGCCTTCGGGTTTCGAGAAAACAGGGCAGTGGTTAAAATATCTACATCGGCCAAACCCCCAACGAAAAAAACCCCTAAATGGTGACATGGAATTTATGTAAAACCCTTCTAGCGATTTGCTTGTCGCGTATTGCATTCTTTTCGTGCTTCCTTGTGAGCTCTCCCTCCATGTGGCTTAATGCGTGGTGCTTGAACGCTTGGTCTCGACCAACTAGTGTCATATCGTAGATGTTTGGCCCTGGTACACCCATGGGTTCTCTCCTTGGATTTTTGCGTGAGTTGGCTTGTGACTGTTACATTGCTGTGACATTTCAGATCATGAGAATGGGGCACAATCAGTGTTATCATTCAATTAAAAGAAACGTTAAACCAACCAAAACGAATGAACATAAGTAAACAACCCATTATTTGGAGTCTATATCGGCATTATTTGGCATGAAGATGATACTGTTAGCGATAAAAAATGCACTGGCATTTTTTAAAGAATGATGCCTAATATTGTAGGGAAAATTTGACTAGCTTCCTGAACTCCAAATGCAGATTTGAAAGAACCATTGGAAAGCTTAGGATTTCTAGATGTCGATCGACTATTCAAGCATGTAAAACAGACTCTCCATGACTGAGAAATTTGATTTAAAAAAAATATGCGCTTTCACCAGCTAACTCGTCTTGAATTTTGCTAGTTAGCTGGTGAAAGCTCTGCTTTTCACCAGCTAAGAAGCGGATTTTTGGGTAAATTAGCTGGTGAAAGCCTGTCACGGCCAGAATAACCAAAATTTTTCCCAGATCGGGATTTTTTGAGTTTGAATGGTTTGAAACCACTTCAAATGGACAGTTGTTGAATTATCATGTCTGATTCAAAGGCTAGTTTTGAGGGATAAGGTCAAAAAGAGGTTTTTCAACTACATTTGACATCTTTTTCAAAGGCAAAAAATCAGGGTTTTTGCACACTTTACCAAATTCGAATTTTATCTTTGGAGGACCAAATCAAACAGCCTTGGGAGGCTAAAGTTGCACGTCATCAACAATGTACTACTCTTAGATATGGATTGACCTCATCTTGAGGATCTCTTCCTAGTTTTTTGTAACTATAGTTTACTTTCTGTTTTTAGAATATCAGATCCATTGTTTTAGGATCTGATAACTATGATGTAAAGCTATAAAGCTACATAATTAAGATAGATGAGGGGTTGGATTCTGGAGACACTTGGACTATTGTATTAAGGCTCTTATCTTCTAATAGAATCACAGTTTCCTTTTTCCATCAATATCAGATTTATTCATATATTGTATTACTCTGTATTTTAATTCAATTTAGTTCAGCTTTTAAGAACTGTCATCTTCTTATAAAGCTCATAAATTCAAATTAAAAAACTTCTTACTATCTTGTATGACCATGCATTCATTGTATTTGGTTATCTTGATTAGTATTCTTTATACCCTGTCCAATTACTCCATTTGATCATTGATTTCTAAAAGCACTGGTTTATTCGAATACTTGATAAGTTGTTCTTCTCATTAGTCACTGAGTTATCCCATTGATCCACAATTTCATAAACACAAAAAACCATTATTTTCTTAAGTTACCAAGCATCCTTAGCCTACAACCCTAAGGAGTTTCTTGGAGTGATAACAAATACATAGAAAACATTCAGTGATATGCATGACAGACAGGTGGACATTTTTTACCACTTGCACTTTCGGTAGCTAAGGGGGTATGAAATCTGAGATTTAAGTTACCGAAAGTCTGCACTTTCGGTAGCTAACGTTATAAATTTTTTCCTCTTAAGCTACTTAAAGACGAAATTTTAATATTTGTTACAACATATGGGAGAGATGTCGATTCAAATGAAGAAAGAAAATAGGACAGAGCCCACAATTTCATCCAGAGGATCCAGCAGGTTCACCAGGTAGTCAGGGAACAGTTGGAGAAAATTCAAGCACAATATAAATCTTGGCATGACAAACACAGGGTTGATCATCAGTTCCAGGTTGGAGACCGAGTATAGCTTCACATTAGCAAGGAGAGATTGAAGGGTGAAGGAAATAAACTCAAGCCCATTCGTTATGAACCCTTAACTATTTTGGAGAAAATTGGTACCAATGTTTTTCGTCTAGATATTCCACCTTATATGCAGATTTAATCAGTTGTAAATGTAGAGAACTTGAAAATTTTTTAGCCTCCCATGATCATGGATCAGGATGAGGAAGTTTTAATACCTTCAGTTGATGAGCTTGCTCCTGAGTACTTGGATGAGTTAAAGTAGTATATCATCTTGGACAGAAGGATGAGGACTTGACACAGGGGTGATGTTGATTATCTTCGAGTAGGCTTAAAAGGAACACATCCAAGCAAGTCAAAGTGGATTGAGAAGAACAAGGTGAGGGAACACTTCCCTCACTTATATATTGATTGATGAAAGCTTTTGGTTGTCAAAAATATCTCAGTGGGAAGGCGTGATCCAAAAAAGATCCAGAGAAGACTAAGGATAGATTAGAACTCATAGAAGCAACCCAGGATGCTTAGAATGGCCTCAGCAGATAGAGAAAGGGAAAAAATTCAAATTTCTCAAAACTCAGTGAAAATGACATCATTGTGAATAGTGCGTTGCAAGATTTCCAACGACGTAAACAACTCGTCAAACAGAGTTTCAGATCGAAAGATATCCGTGATCTCGACCCCGAGACCTCCCCCCTTTATACACGCCTTAATATATGCTCTATAACCAATAGGCCAACGGCCTCACATTGGTTGTAACGCCGATTTTATTATTTAAAACATGAATCCACCCAGTTTTGGAAGGAGGGCGTGCGTGGGTACGGACCGACATGCATTTCAAGACAATTATTCAACATTTATTGTAGGTTGTAGGGCACAAAAACCGAGACAAAATTCCTCTTGGGCCTGGGAGTGCCAGATTCAAATCAAGGCGTGGAGATAGTTATTTTTGGGTAATTCAACGCCACAAATTTAGTGGTGCTGTCTATTTTTTGATCTAAGTAAAAATTTTGCAGCTTGATTTCAGAGTGAGGTATACTTATGTATTTTGCCAAATTCTTTTGCTGAGTTAATAAAAAGGCCTACCCATTTGAGAGCAGGACCCTGAGACGTAATCCACCAAGGACGAACTTCGTTATCAAGTTTTTTGTGTTCATATTTGATGCTTATGTCTCTTCATTATTGATATTTTCCTTCTTTAATGGTGCACTTTAATTTATGTTCATTTAATGCAATTTTTTATAAGTCACTCGATGAAAAGATCCTGGATTACCAGCGCAGGTTGGCATGCTACTCCAACGCAGGCTGGTATGTTACCCCGATGCAGGTTGGTATGCTACTCCAATGCAGGCTAGTATATTACCCCATCACAGGTTGGTATGCTACTCCAACGTAGGCTGGTATGTTACCCCAACGCAAGTTGGTATGATACTCCAACAAAGGTTGGTATGCTACTCCAGTGAAAGTGCAGAACTTCTTATGATGGCTAATGTGAAACTATGATGGTGATACTTGTTACATGATCTATTTGATCATATGATAGCCTATGTGGCTATGGTGATGCTACCTGTAGACTGGTCTGCAAGACCATGTGAGTCTTTCCGATGCCATGAGAGATGGATGGATGTGTTTGAGACCACTACATAAAGAATATCTTAGTTAATACCTCCCTATCTAAGAGGGAGTGTTGATGTTTTGGTAGTTGTGGGAGGTATTAACCTCCACATGTAATCTATGACTTACAATAGAATATTTCGGAAGCAAGTGAACCATTAAATAGATGTGTGGAAAATCTAGAAGACAAATCGACCTAGCAGAATAAATAATATTAGAATATTATCTTCCAGAAATACAAGTCAGCTCCATAAGAAAAATATAAACAGAAAATATAATTACCAAAAGTTCAGGCCGGCCCAGCCAGAAAAGTCATTGAATAGATTAATACAAATAGAGGACGTTTTAGCTCATTTATATACCGAGTCAGAGTGAAAGTCTTGTGGAGAGTTGCAGTTGCAACTACAATTGCAGTTGCAAGGAGGAATAAGGGTGTATGGTCATATCTTGGTCTTGGTCTCTCTTTAGATCTATCAAGTAATATTATTGGTGATTCTCTTGGTGATATTCTTGGTGATTCTCTTGGTGACATTATTGGTGATTCTCTTGGTGACATTCTTGGTAATACTCTTGGTGATATTCTTGCTAAGTATGGCGCAAGTTTAAGAGAGTAGTGCGGATGCAGTTGTTGTAGTTGTGTATGGTACTTGTTCTATGCATATGGAGACTCTTTCTCTTATGTGCTACCCTTGGAGAAGGATCACCCTACAGTTAGCAGCTAGGGTTTATCTATTGGTTTTGGAGTAGGATTTCTAGAATTATTATAAGTAAAGGTTAGTGTGCTCGGGGGTGGCATATGTAAATGTCTATGGTTGTGTGACAATGATGTGTAATTGTCTATGGTTAAATGAGCATACCAAAATTTAAACAGAATTTAGGGATGATTGAGTTTGGAAGGTCATTAATGATCCAAGATTATGTTTCTTTCACAGTTGGTCAAGCCCTAAACAAACAGGAGGTTCTAGATGATTTCATAGAATATTGTTTTGTTGGAAATGATGAGACTTCTAAAGCTTACATGATCTACATTCCAACACAATGGAAGACTATGGGGAGCCACAATGTGAAGTTTTTTTAGGATGTGTAGTCCTCTAGATCACATGTATATCCTTTAGTAATTGAAGGGAGCAAGGAGGTTGTTGTTCCAAAAACTAATTTAGCGATAAGACAAGAGTTAGATCTAGGTATGGGAAAATATAGCGAAGGATACGTAATTTCCCTCTACTTAAGCTTGCAGGACGCTAATATGGCTTATGCAAACATTGTAGGATGGACATGAGCATGTTGGAGCGCCCAGATCTTTAATGATGGAAAGTATACATCCTATGAGATATGCTAACCATATTGCATTGGCTACTTCCATTTGTGAGCCTTCCAATATTTTAGAGGAGGTGAGGTGTGATGCCTTAATGGGGGAGAATGATGTTTTGGTAATGATTCTTTCAAAGGGCTAGTGATTGACTCTGAGACTGCAACATATTCATATTTTTGGATGCCATATTTAGTTGAGATGTAGAGAGAGAAGACTAGTGCTTGTAAAAACACTTTCCTCGTAAACATAGAGTGTTAGGTTTTGTGGTTACTTTGAAAGTGTTTACGCTCTGCTTGGGGGTACTTCATGTGATGTGAAGTGCATGGTGTGTTGTCTTCCCTTGGTTGTATTGTAGTAGACATAAACATGGAAGTATATTACTCGTGGATTATTATACCCTGACTTGATGCTTATGTGACACACTTCCTTAGGAGGTTGGAGACCTATGTGGCATGGTGACATTATTAATGACACACACATGGAGGACTTAATTGCTTTCTTGGGAGAATTACCTATTTAGAGGAGAAGCATTGGGATTTTAGGAAGAGGGCGTTGAGCCCTAAGTAGCATGGAATTAGGGGAATTTTGAGGTCTAAAAAGGGCCTCCTAAAAGATATAATAAATTATGATGAGTTTTTCATTTTGTGAGGGATGTATATTTACAACTCACATTTTGCACTACAATCCATGTAATCATAGTTAAGTTAAATTGAAAAGTTGACTAGAAATAAAATTAATAAAAAAACTTCTATTGATGTGACTATAAATAGAAGTGGCTTTTCAAAAAATGTCATTGTCCTTAAACAAACTAATGTATGTGTCATTTGTCCTTGAATAACTTGAAACAAAATATAAATATAAATTCATAAATTATTGATTATATAATATATTATTATTTAAAATATAAACCCATATAGTAATATATAATTAAGATATTATATAAAAATGAAATACATAATATATTTCAAAAAAATTCAAAAACATATAATAAAAATTTTAAAAATTTATAATAATAAATATTTAAATTTAAATTTTTAAAAATATATAATTATAAAACACATATATGATATACTATATCATAATTTGGAACATATGATATAATATATCATATATTATATGATATACTATATCATAGGTGGGAACGTATGATATAGTATATCATATAATATATCATATGAGGAATAACTTAACGTTGGTTGGGGTTACATGATATAATATGATATATTATATCATATAATATATTTATTATATGTTATATTATATCATATATTCTATGATATAATATATCATATTATATCATGTAACCCCAACCAACGTTAAGTAATGTACTCCTCAACCCAATGCACGTATTTCAAGTAAACATATTTTTAATATCTTTTTAAATTTTAAATCAAAAGTGTTTAATGTATGAATGGATATGAGTACTTTATTCAAAAGTAAAGTAATTCAAGAGTACTTGAGTACTTTTCTTAAAGAACTACCATAGTTAACTATGGTTTTCATCCACTATTTAGAATGTGACAACTCACCACTTTTAACTCAAACAATGTCAAGTCACCCCCAAGGGAAGGGATGATGTCATCTTCTGAATTGTGATTGGCTCTTATAAAGTGGATTTTGGTGGTGTAATTTTTGTTTTGAGGCCCTTTTTTGACCTCAAAATTCCCCTAATGAGTCGCTTGGTTTTTTACATGGAGACTTGTATTTGACATGAGGATGCTTGGATTAAGGAATGTTCATGGAGGTATGGTGGACTTAAAGGTGTGCATGACATGATGGTGACCTTTGGATGAGAGCGTTGGATACTTCTTAAGGAGTGCTCACCTCGAGAGCCTTTCTTGATGAATGTGCATACCTTGGATCTTGGCATGTGTTACTTCAAGTTTGAATGCTTCACACATGGACCTATCTAGTGATTCATTGGGTTGCTTGTTTATGGACATTGTCCACTTTATTATTGTTCAATTTCCTCACCTTTCATATAGACAAAGGGAGGATAAAATATTTGTATTCATCATATTGATCATATTAATCACATCATCATGTATTAAAGATGGAGAGCTAGAGTGAACTTGTCTCTTTCAATTGTAATTTTTCTTATTTGTACTTTTTCTTCTTGTCTACTGCCCTAGGGTTATTGCATTGATGCAAAAAACATATTAGGATTAGCATTTTCCCTAAGAGAAAATGGGAATCTAAGGTTTGGGATAAATCCTAGATGAGCAAAGGGAACACTTGCTCTTGTGGTTTTTGTGAGAGAAGACTAAGGTTGTGTGGCATTGGAAACCCAAGTACTACTTGGAGTCATTGATGTGGAGAAGATAGTGGGAGACTATATTGTTTTCTTGTGTACACTTGTGTGATGAAAATGTAGGTGCCAAAGAGGTTTTTTCAATGTGTGTATTTTCTAGTTGTGGATCTATCGTGGAGAAATCAATGTTGGTTAGGATTGACTATTATCTAGGAG
>ML793133.1:13842-41562 GCA_009831015.1 Picea engelmannii
ATTTTGTGTTTTAATTTATTTTATTAAAGTTTGTTGTTATTATTAGTCCCTGTTGTAGGCATATAGGGATTATAGCGATCGATAATTCGTTGACTTTATATTAGTTTGTTCTTTGACCACAAATATTTGCATAATCTCTATTGTTGGAGCTAGGGAACTAAGAACATTGATTTTTATATACTAAAAAGTACCATATATGTAATGATCTGATTGGATAACAAATTGGAGGTCTTATTGCCGGCTTCGTTATTCCCAATGTTTGATATGTTAACATATCCAAACTTTTTTATCGTGTACAGTGTTTTTGAATCATATATTTTTCGTATGTACTGCTTGAACGTGAATTAATGCTAGCATTAGTTCGAATGTTTGTCTTAGCATTTTATGCTAGCTAAATTTATGACAATATTTGATATGCTAGCATATCCAAAGTTTGGCCTTCGAATACATTCTCTACTGTTCGAACTATTGTTACATAAATTATAATAAATGTTTTTGGGTACGTCAGAGACTTGCCACATTGCATTTTTTTCTTAAATGTTTACAGAGCATTTCTGACAGACTTAAATGTTTACCTAACAGGTTGGCAGCATTGAATGTTTACTTAGCAGGATTGTTACAATAAATTTTCTTTCGTTTTTATTTTATTTATATGTAATGTTCTCTACAGTCAATTTAGGCAATATTGTGCTTTAGCGACATTGTTGGTTCACTAGTTCATGCTTGTTTTTTGCATCTCCATTGATTTCTTATTTGTCTGTTGTTGTTGTTCTTGTTTGCCTGTTTGTCTTGTTGTAGTTTGCACATTTGGGGTTCTGCAACCACGATTGGAACTGCATCATTCCTAGTGGACTGGTTGCTACTTGCTTCTTTGTTCGATGTATGTTGTTTATTGTTGTTTGATTCGATTTTGCAGGGTTCGGGCCTTGCAACTGTAGTTGGGCCTTTTGGTGCTTCTTAACTGGGTTGTTATTTGTTGTTTGTTCTTGTTTGCCTAGGGTTTGCAATGTTAGGGTGCTACATCCGCAATTAGATCTCTTGTTACATTTTTTTGCAGTTGACTCTCCATAAAATTCTATTAAGATAAAATAACATACAAAAAAATTGCAGTCGATGTAAATTGCATCTCTTATGCCTTCAACCAAAGTTTGTCGGCCTCAAACTATATTTCATAGCTGGCGATGTTTTTTCCATGGTTTATGTCTTACTATGGTTTCATAGTTATGAGAGTAAGTTTTGTTGTGTGAGAAATATATTTGTTCTCTCCCTTTTTGTTTCCTCTTGTAAACTGTGTTTCTGATTCTATAGTTTCTCACGTTTCTGTGCTCATTCCGATCGACCACCATTCGGTTGCATACTTAACCAGTTTTATGGACGTAGCTTTGCAGATAGGTGCTATCGAACTATGGCAGCTTGTGTTCAGTGTATACATCTTGCACCCAAAACTTTCGTGCTCTACAATTCGACCCCGCACTCCTCGAACTCGCAACCATGCCTCTGCTTGTGATGAGTTTGTCTATCCTACCTACCTTTCCATACTTAGTCGAGTTTTCAAAGTTTGGCGGGTTGACGCCTTTCCGGGTTCAGAAAATTTAAAAGCATTTGTCGCTCCCCTCCATCCTCGCTACCTTCCGCCCTTCCCAATAGACATTAATTATGATTTCAAAAGTCACAACCGACCAGACAAGTTCGAAAAGATTGGCTTTAATAAGCGGAAAGATCGAGGACATCTCCCATTAAAATGAATATACATGTGAATATTATGGGATCTGGTAATTTCTTTTGGCTTCATTTTGAATTTGCAAAAAAAAATAAAAAAATGGCTCTTTTAGTCTTTTTAAAGGCTTCAGGATAGTCCACGAACGTGTCACCCATAGAGGCCTTGACATCATGTTTCTCTTTAATATTGTGCATATCTTAGATGTCTGATTTGAGAATATGCTCGGATATGGGAATGTTAATACGTGCTATTAGTCACTATTCAATGTACATATTCGAAAAGATTGGCATTAATAAGAAAAAATATCGAGAACATCTATCATTAAAACGAATTAACACAAAATCTACGAAAGATCATCCAGCGTTGCTTTTAAATACTTATTGCCATTTATCTCTATCATCAAAGAGTTGCGATTTAGGGTGCCTTCATGCTAATGTTCCTGTTCATGGACATTTAAGACAACTTAGAGATGTGATTGAGGCCCAAATGAAAGAAGAGAGACTGGTTTTATGTGACGTGATATTTGAGTAAGAAAAAAACTCTGTTGACCAACAGAAAGTCAGAGAGGAGGAAAAAAAAAGAACAAGTATCTTCTGGTTGGTGTTCTCCATGTATTTGATGCTTTGGTTGGTTGAAAATCCTGCCTGGAGATTTCTTTGTTGATCTTCTTTGTTTTCTTGCTGGGAGTTGTAATGGATTTTCAGGTCACGTGCAAAATACTTCTTCGTTGAAGTATATAGTTTCTTCCAACAACACAGATTTGGCAAGTGTATCGAATTCTAAAAATCGCACAAGAATTTGTCTTCCTCGGGGGCGTCGCACTTATCGTGGCTTGAAAAATGGTCTGTGATGTTTGTAAATGACGTGAAATATTACTCCATTTGCGAATGTACCCAGAGGCAGGTAACAAAAACTGTATGGGTGGATAAAATGACATATTATCACTACGAAAGTTTCTATTTCAAAGTTTGTTGAGATACTTCTGGGTGTGGTAACTGAATTGAAAGAAATCCATGTTCTTTGTCAAAGTTTGTTCGGTTTCCTCTGGATGTAGTTACAGACTCCACATATTTTGCGTCACCTCCGAACATTCCAGACCTTTCTATGGGCCGCCATATCTACCACCACTATGACGAAAGATATATTCTGATGCGATTTGCTACATTTGATACACTTGCCAGACCTGTGCTGATGTGTTCTACAACATTTGATACACTTGCCAGACCTGTGTTTACCGAAGAAGCCATGTACTTCAACAGAATAGCATTTTTCAGCTGGGTTGGACGTTCCTTCCAATTTACTGTAATAAAACAAAGAAGTTCAACATACAAATCTTCAGGCAGGCTTTTCAACCAAACAGATGATCGAATACAAGGAGAATAACAATGACAACATACTTACATTTTTTTTCCATCCCATAGCTGATGTCACATAAAACGACTCCCTCGACTTTGAATTGGGCCTGAATCGCATTTCTGAGTTGTCTCAGATGTCAATGGTCAGGAACATTACAGGGAAAGCACCTTAAACCCCAAGTTTTCGATGGTAGAGGGACATTAATACTTGAAAAAGAATGGAATGTTGAATAACCAACCAATGCAAGTGGGCCATATCTAGAAGAGACAAGCTATTCAAAAAACTGGAATAGATCTAGTTGGCAGCACCAATTAATTCCAAGACCCGAAATTGATATTCAACTCGTTTTTTACGAATAAAGGATTTGATCGTCAAGAAAACTGTCAACAAGCTTCATCAATGTACATATTTTTTATTGGTTGACGGTAGGCCAAATCGCAATCATTGTGGCAAATAATCTCAGTTGTATTTTGTAACCCATTTTATTTGAATATAGAATAATTGCGTTTTTTTTTTAATGGTGTTTTCCAATCTTTGGTATTGCTTTTCATTTTATTTTGTACCTTTTTTCTCTGTGTGTCGTTAAACATGGATGACAAGCTTTTATTTTTGTTGCCCAGTACTTCAATTTAAATAAAGGCTACTTTGCTCGTTGCTTACATTTTACATCGAAGAATAATTTTTCATAGGCCATACTTATGTGGTGTCGGCCCTATACTTAAAGAAAGAAATTGGAGGACCCGTCCTGCTTTCATTCTTCGCGTCCCGTAAATAGAATGAATTAATGACTTACAACAAGGCAGCTCAAGTGTTGACGCCATGTTCCTGTTCAATAATTTGCATATATTGCAGCTTTCTCTATTTGATAATTTCCGCGCATATATACTAATATGAGTACTATTGGAATAAATATAAAAAATTCCTCTTGGAAAAAACTTAGCCAATTATTTGGCCACCGGGTCCCAGGTTTGCAGTATTGAACAACTATGTTCCCTATTCCGTCATATACATCTTGCAGCCAAAGAGCTTCTGTCATCTAGAATTTATGCTTTAACTAGTGATAACTCACCAGGGGTTCGAAAATCTTGGCATTAATAAAGGAACGACTGAAGCTTCCTTAATTACTTAAATTACACCAAATTTTGATTAAATTTAATTTAATTTAGATATTAATGTTTATGGAAAGTCGACGTTTTCTCATGTCATTGCAAGGAATACAAGATGAATAGATTATAAGGAATTTATCTCATTGAAACCATAATGCAAATTCATGTTTCTTGTTGTGTTATATACATCTTGCAGTCAAAACTTTCGTGGTTTTAATGAAATTTGTGAACTGAAGAGCATCCTACAAATTGGGAGATCATTTGCATTTGAAAGAGAAACAATCCATTAATATATATTAGTATGAATACTATTCAAATAAATATCAAAACTTTCTCCATTAATACATATTAGTATGAATACTATTAAAATAGATATCAAAACTTTCTCTTGGCCAATACGTAGCCAATTATCTGGCCACCACGCCTCGAGTTCGTGGTATCCAAATCCTATTTCCCTTGTTCCGTCATATACATCTTGCAACCAAAGAACTTCAGTAATCTGCAGTTTATGCTTTTACTAGTGAGAACGCAATAGGGATTCGAAAGCATTGGCATTAATAAACGGGAAAAAAAGAGTTTTCGACTGTCAGATACTTATCCCTTTTCCCCTTTTCTTTTTCCTGTCCATTATCGCTTTCTAGTTTTATACTTAGTCGTCTTTCTATGATAAGCATTTGTAGTGTTGGCAGGCTGACATATCTTCATCTCCATATGTATCTTCACATGACGAATCCGACCGACTGCTATTCCTTTCCATACTTAGTCAATTTTATGGCCGTGTTTGTCGGGTTGGCGCATACGAACTTGCCTTTTATTCTTCCCGCCCGTTATCGCTTTCTGGATATATACTTAGTCACCTTTCTATGATATCTGGTTCCAGGGTTGGCGAGCTGACATGTCTTCATCTCCATCTATATCCTCACATGATGAATCCAACCAACCGTTGTTCCTTTCCATACTTAGCCAATTTTATGGCCGCGGTTGTCGGGTTGGCGCTTACGAACTCAGCTGTTTATTGTTCTATTATATACATATTGCACTCAAAACATTTGTGATCTATAATTCCACCATGGGTTCCTTATATACATTAACTTCGTTCAAAGTATCTGCCATTGCCTTCCATCCCCACCAACTTCACGTCCTTCCTGATATACATTAACTATGCTCTTACTAGTGACAATTAGACACACGGGTATGAAAGAATTGGCGCCTGCTGCTCCACCATATACAAATTGACTACCGGACTCTAACATGGTCCCCTCTTTCATGTTACATATTATGCATTCAAATGTTCTAAACTATACAATTTGGCTGTTGGGGCCTTGCGTCCTCTGTGGAAACCTTGTCACCCTATTTTGGATCCTCGCGTTGGCGGGTTCACGAAAAATCCAAGTCCTACTTACTGTTTCCTATTCTGCCCATCCGCGTACTTATTTCCAGATATGAAACTAATACTAAAATGACATCATGCAACAAGCGTAAAAAAATCGCCATTAATAAGAAAAAGTCGAGACAACCAACCATCCCTACAAAACTTGTCCAGAAACATGCAAAGAAGATCTTTCTTAGTGAAAGCAAGTCCCAGCCAGTGTTTTCATGTTCCATACTTGCACACTTTTTCGATTGCAGGTTCTCGGATTGACGGCCTCAAAATTGTGTTTTGAATTTTTCGTGAGTTGCAAACAGCGCCCAAAGTTCCGCAATATACAATTTGTCTACAGGAATGTATAAAAACTCTTAATTCTCCTCTTTCCCCCCCCTCTATTATCCCTTCGTGGTTCTATATTTAGTCACATCTATATGATCATGGCCTCATGGATTCACAAATTCGCAACTCTTTATCTATATATTCGCACCATGAGCCCGACCGACCGTGGTCCCTTTCAATACTTAGCCAATTATGTGATCACCAAGTCTCAGGTTTGCGGTATCCAACACCTATGTCTCCTGTTCCATCATATACATCTTGCACCCAAATAACTTTCGTGATCTGCAATTTATGCCTTTACTAGTGAGAACTCACCAGGGGTTCGAAATGATTTGCATTAATAATCGAACAATAGATGTTCTTCTGTGAGATACTTAGTCCTTTTTCCCTTGTCTTCTTCCTGCGTATTATCTCTTTCTAGTTATATACTTAGTCACCTTTCTATGATCGTGGGTTCCAACATTGGCATGTTGACATATATTCATCTCCATCTTTATCCTCACATGACGAATCCGACCGACTGCTGTTCCTTTTCATACTTAGTCAATTTTATGCCCGCGGTTGTCGGTTGGCGCTTTCAAACTCTGCTGCTTCTTATTCTGTGATATACATATTCCACTCAAAATTTTCATGATCTACAATTCTACCGCGGACTCCTTAGTCATTTTTCCCTTTCTTTCTTCCGATGTATTATCAGACTATAAAGTATGGACATGATATTTTATAGAGAATGTACAGCTTCCACATTCCATACCTAGCCACTTTTTGGATTGTGGGTTCTTGAGTGGGCGGGCTCAAAATTGGGCCTCCATTGTTCTGTGGCCTACAAATAGCACCCAGAATTCCATGATATACAAATTGACAAGCAAACCTGTGGGTTGGTTGGCTCAACATTACACTTCTATTGCTCTGTGTCCTCCAAACAACGCTCCCAGTTCTGCCATATACAAATTGACAGACAGACTCCAGGGTTGGCGGGGTCAAGATTGCCATTGTTTAGAGATGGTAATCCCTATCAACTATCTAACAGTGTCTAAAAACATTATTTTCAATACTAAATTAGCTCTTACTAGTGACAATTGGACACACTGGTACGAAACAGTTGGCATCACACCCTCCGCAATATACAAATTGACTACCGGATTTCGACATCGTCCGCTCTTTCATGTTACAGATTATGCATTCAAATGTTTCGAGCGATACAATTTGAACGTCGGGGCCTCACGTCTTCTTGAAAGACCTTGTCAGCCTATTTTGGATCCTCCTGTTGTTGGGTTCACTAAATGTCCAATTCTTGGGTGTTGTTTCGAGTTGGTGCTTTCAAACTCTGTTGGTTCTTGTTCTGTGATATACATCTTGCACTCGAAATTTTTGTTCTCTGCAATTCCACCGCGCACTCAACCCTTTTTCTCTTTTCTTCTTCCCGTGTGTTATCGCCTTCTAGTTATATACTTAGTCTCCTTTCTATGATCGCAGGTTCCAGCGTTGGCAGGTTGACATATCTTCATTTCCATCTATATCCTCACATGACAAATTCGACCGAGGACTGTTCCTTTCCATACTTAGCCAATTTTATGGCCACGCTTGCTGGGGTGTCACTTTCGAACTTTGTTGCTTCTTGTTCCGTGATATACATATTGAACTCAAAACTTTCTTCATCTCCAATTACACCACAGACTCCTCGAACTCGCAAGCTTCATTCTACCACGGTTCACAAATGTTTCAAAGTATATGTCGCTGCCTTCCATCCCCAATAACTTCGTGTCATTCCTAATATACATTGGTTGTGATCTTACTAGTGACAACTGAACACAAGGGTATGAAATAGTTGGCATCCGGTCCTCCGCAATATACAAATTGACTACTGGGTTCACATCTTGTACTCAAAATTTTTGTGATATACAATTCCACCGCAGACTCTTTAGTCATTTTTCCTTTTTCTTCTTACCGTGTATTATGGATTTCTGGTTATATACTTAGTTGCCTTTCTATGATCACAGGTTCCATTATTGGAGGGTTGACATATCTTTATCTCCATCTATATAATCACATGACAAATCCGACTGACCGTTGTTGCTTTCCATACTTAGCCAATTTTATGGTCATGGTTGTCAGGTTGGCGGTTTCGAACTCTGTTGCTTCTTGTTCCGTGATGTACATATTGCACTCAAAACTTATGTGATCTACGATTCCACCGTGAACTCCTCGAACTCGCAAGATTCACTCTACCATGGTTCACAAATGTTTCAAAGTATCTATCACTGCCTTCCATCCCCACTAACTTCTTGTCCTTCCTAATATACATTAGTTATGCTCTTACTAGTGACTCTTACTAGTGACAACTGCACACACTGATACGAAATAGTTGGCATCCGACCCTCTGCAATATAAAAATTGAATACCGGGTTCCGACATCGTCCCCTCTTCCATGTTACAGATTATGCATTCAAATGTTTTGAACAATACAATTTGACCATCGGGGCCTCCCATCTTCTGGGGAGACCTTGTCAGCCTATTTTGGATCCTCGTGTTGACGGGTTCACGAAATATCCAATTCTTAGTCACTGTTTCGGGTTGGTGCATTCAGACTCTGCTGCTTCTTGTTCCATGATATACATATTTCACTCAAAATTTTCATGATTTACAACTCCACCGCGGACTCATTAGTCCTTTTTCCCTTTTCTTCTTCCCATGTATTATCACTTTGTGGTTATATACTTAGTCGGTTTTCTATGATTGCGGGTTCTAGCGTTGGCGGGCAGACATATCTTCATCTAAATCTATATCCTCACATGACGAATCTGAACGACCACTGTTCCTTTCCATACTTAGCCAATTTTATGGCCGCGGTTGTCGGGTTGGCACTTTCGAACTCTAATGCTTGTTGTTTTGTGCTATACATCATGCACTCAAAACTTCCATGATTTTACAATTCCACCGTGGACTCCTCGAACTCGCAAGCTTCAATCTACCACAACTCACAAATGTTTTGAAGTATCTGTTGCTGCCTTCCATCCCCACTAACTTCCTGTCCTTCCTGATATACATTAGTTATTCTCTTACTAGTGATATACAAATTGCCCTCTGGAATGTCCTATCATACCCTATTCGTTGTTACACGTATTGCACTCAAAAATTTCTAAGACATACAATTTCACCCTCGTGCCCTCACCTCCAATGGTTGTACCTTGTAACCCTATTTTGAAGTTGTTTTTTCCCATACCTGCTACCTCCGTACTTTCTTAGTATGCAATTAGAAACCTTTCATGGTAACAACTGACCATGCAGGAACCATCAACATTGTCATTAATGAGCGAAACGCTCGAGGAGATCTCCCATTATTATGCATTAAACCAAGATCTGCGGAGAGTTATATTGTCCCTTCTGATTTTTCATCTCAAACATGTGTCATCGTGTTGGCCCGCTCAAGAAATCTACAATTCTTAATCGCTCATTGTCGTATCCGCCATGTTTTCATTTCTGTGTATGAAATTACTAGTGTTTAATGTTAACAACGCATCATGCAATAGCCGTCCAAATTGTCATTAATGAACAAAAGTCTCGAGGAGATATCCCACTCACAAATATTGGACCAAGATTTGTACAGGGTTATATTATCCCTTCCAACTTTTCATTTCATTCATCGTCTGGAGAAAACAAACGTTCTTGTATACTTATGGCAGAAGATTGACAACAATTTTGTGGAGATACAGTAAATATCTCCAGACATCAGGACTAGAACTTCCAGTGGTTCAGGGCATACTTTTACTATTCATCCCATTCTGCCCAGAACAAAGTGATTTGGACCTCTAGAATCGCTTTTTCAGGCTATGTCCCTGAGGTTTTTGACTGTAAGGAGGTGGTCTCTTGGTACACCAAAAAATATATTCCAAGCCAAAGAATTATTCCACTGTGCGACCATTCTCCTATTTCTTTGTCACCTCAGGTCTTCTGCAAGATGTTAAAATTGTCGAAGCCAACATTGACCTTCATAGGACAAGACTGCAAGCAGTTCCTAGAAAAACATGATAATAGGTTGGACATCTTAGTTGATTTCCTCGAAGACCCGACAACAGTTCTTGAAGATATCACAAAGTTGCAGGTAAGTTCCTTTAGAAATCCATTCCGAGAAACTGTTTGGTTGTTTACAAGAATAACGGGACAGGCATCCACGACAAGCATTTCCCATATAATTATTTATATTTTGTAATTCAAAGTCAAGGAACAATTTATTTTCGATTGGGGGAAGCTAATTTCCATTGAGATCTGTTCCTAGTTGTCACAATTCAAAGAATCGAATAAATTTTATATGTCATCCTACTTGATTTTGGCAATAGTGCATTATTGTCTATTTCCAAAACTTTCTCTTTCTAATAAAATAAACTATGGATTTGACCCAGTAACATTCTGGTACCAGGCCCTATGGAGGCACAAGGCCTCCCATTATTTTTATGATTTTTTTAATGTCTTTGTCTTAGTTTTCAAAGTTTTATTGTTAGGGAAGGATGCTTCACGGATGTCTGGCCAGGCAACCAAGTTTTTGAACAGGAAGGGCACACTTGAACAAAAGGAAAATCACAATGTACTAATGGTCTTTGGCTCTAAGGAAAATCATGCTTTCTTTCCATGCCACATCACGGAAAATATGTTTGTTGTAGAAATAGCAAGGAAATACAACCACTGGTTGCATTTTTTCCATGACAAGAAAAAAAAATAGTTCATTCCTCTGCCCTGGAAAGTTGGAGACTTTGTGTGCAGAAACGTCAACAAGATTGACGAATTTGCCGTCCATTTCAAGAAATTCAACCTAACGTATGCTGAAAGGCTAAAAGGGTTCGAACCTAATGGGATTTTTTGAGAACATTTACTGGCAGTTGGCTTTAACAACTCTTTTACCCATAAACACCTGACCGAAGACAGGAACACTGATGAAAACAATCCTGCTTCTAGATATTGTGACACAGAGACATTGCAAAGCGTGACTGAATTGTACAGACAATAGGGAAAAGTATTCGGTGAGAAGAGTGCCCAGTCCCCCGCCAGCACTCCCAAGAGCACGATATCATGGAGAATCACTTCAACAGCCCACCCCAGTAAGAAAGAAACCTAGAAATCTTCGAATGGAGGAGGAGATAAGAACCCTCCTCGCATAAAAATTGATAGTTCTCACAAAATTTCACTGACGAAGAAGAGAAAAAACAATGCAGGGCAGGCGGACGAACCCGAAATTGAAGGTGAATAGGTGCAACTTGAAATTGAAACTAATAACATGCACAAAAATGGGTCATCCACAGTGGAAATAGATGAGACCTATTATCCCCAATCTCTAGGGATAACTAGGAGATCATGTCTTGATGCCCACAGGTCCTAGACATGGAGTACCGAGAGCAGGATTGACCTGAGTATGGCCCTGGAGGGCCCATTCTTCTTCTTCGCCAGACTTGTCCTGTCAGCAGCACCAGCTACAACTCACCTCCTACAAAGGCACCTACAGACAACACCTACCCCTGGTCTTACTATGAATGGACATCCCTAGACCATATCACTTCATGAACATGGCTTGAATGATCCTCTGTGGAAACTTTCCTTTTCTTGTGGATGTTGGCCCAATAGGTTATTCTGTTTGTTTCTTTAACTTTGTATAGTAGATATGTGTAATGTCTTTGAGATCTTAGAGGATATGCTAGGGGATTTATGCATGTATTTGATAAATTTAATGATGAAATATGATTGACATTGCTATGATCCTGAGGACTGATGAGCCCATGGAGGGCGTAGTTTTTGATGTGCCGGACCATACCCGATGGATAGGTACCAGTGGACCGGTACACTTGGGGATATGATTAGCTTGGACCTCCATGGGGTTTAAGAGCCCATTATATGGTTGTTGGGATGGCAGAGATAAGACAACATTGTGATGAGCCATTGCACGAGAAGAAATAAGGACGTTCCACCCCAGGAGACTTTGGTAGAGCCAGGCCTAGGGGGGATCACCCACTGCAGATGGAACGTGTGACTTTGATGGACAAGACATCACCTGAGAAATTTGGGCATTGTATGGAGTGTGTGGAAGTGTGCTGAGGTCATTTGGCACGTGTGGCAGCCTGGAGGAGCCCTAGAAGGGCCAACGTTTGGGTTTCTGGATGCTGTATTTGCCCAAAAGGGGCCAACGTCTCCCTCAGAAAGGCTTGACGTCCCCTTTTTTTGTTCATATTATGACATTTCTAGTAGATTAATGTAAAAACAGTGTAAACTTGGTAGTCAGCCTTGTCGGCTATTTTAATGACCTAAAATTTAATTAAAGGGTCATTGATTGGTATAAATAGAGGACGTTGCCTCTCATTTTAAACATAACACAACTCACTCTCTTGTGAGAGATCTACTTTTAGTCTTTTGTCTTGGTATTTTTCTCTTGGAAGTGAGGCGCAACTCTTGTGGAGGATTCTTCTTGGCATTTTTATGGTGTTTCTCTCATTGGAAAGTTTACAACTAGGGTTTGATGAGCATTCTTCATGATTTGTAAGTGTATTTTTCATGCAAAACTTCTTGACTGAATGGTTGTAGGTTCAATCTCTTACATTTACTATTATATTGCTTAATCTTGAAACCCTAGGTAGCAAGCACACAAGTAAGTCCTTGCTATATGTCCCCATGCTAGAGAAACTTGTTTTATCCATTGATTAAGGAAGATATAGCCTAGCCGTTGCTACACTAATCATCCTTTTTCTGAGTTATCTTTTAAGTATAGGTTGAATAAAGGTGACATCCTAGGCCTAGTTGACTCTACACCTAGGGTTTTAACTTTTTAGGGTTTGAAGAGCCTTGCCCCTGCAACACTTTTCTCCCTTAGATTTGTACTTCAAAGCTAGCCGTTTTGCCAAGAATATTTAAAGAAAGAGGAATAAGCATGAGGCCTTGCTTAAGCAACACCGGAATGAGCCTTCTTCCCTTAGGGTTTCGATTCTAGGGCCCTGCCATTGCAACACCATAGACCCTAACTCTCTAGTCTTTAGATTTTGATCCTCCTGAGATCTTTCCCTTACTTTTGACTCCATAATACCCTAAGGCACTGGTGTTCTCTCCAAAGTTGAGCTTGTTGTGAAAAAATCATTTCTTAAACTCTCAAATTTGAAACCCTAACTAACCCTAACGTCTTCTAACCTAGTAAAAAATGATGACGTCATGCCTTTATTAAACTTTTGTTGATAGAAAATATTGTGGCTTGGTCATCTAGCGATAGACATTGATATATTGATCATTTTCATTGGCTAATTTGCAAAATGTTGGTTTTCTTTGTCTATTACACTAACCCTAAAAGAAGCTGATGTCACCTCTAGGATATTGATGCAACGACTTCTTATATATGAGCAATTAATGATATTTAATGCATTGATTAATTCAAAGATTGATTATTTTCATTAGATACTATATTATTCCAGTGTTCATTGACAAGTAATATTATATGCCATTGTTATTATTGCAAACATTGACTTCGTCAATATTTACTGCTATATAATGCTCATATACATTAAAACTAAGATAGTCATTGGTCTGTGAAGTACTAACCATTATTGCATGTACTAGTTTTATTGTTGTCTTGTCTCGCAAGAAGGTGCCTTCCTTGTGGTTATTCTTCATTTGACTATCTTCTTGGCGGTGATCTGTGAAGGGGAAACTAGCCTTGAGCCTTTGAGTGTTTTCCTTTCAAAACCCCAGATTTCCAGGGATGTCTCCCTTGGGCTTAGCCACCCTAAATAGAAAGGACCTCTCCATTGTGGTGACATTGGGTGGGGTAGGTCCCTGTTATGCCAGTTTGACCCTTATCCTATAGCCATAAGACCTAAACTACAAACTGAGCGATAACATTTTGGTGTTGTTGCCGGGGAACACTGAGTCAATCTTCCTCAACGAAAAAACCTTTGGTAAGCCTTGCCTCAAAGACCTTATCTTACAATCTTACCTGGCGACTCCACTAAGAATTTTCCCCCTATTCTTTGATAGTTTCAAGAAAACTATCTGGCGACTCCAAAAACCAGAAGGAGGTTCAATAACCCTTCTCTAGCTTTTAGAAGGAAGCCTCCTGCTAATTCACCTGTTGTCAAGTCACTTTTTGGAAAGAGACTTCCTTTAAACATGTCCACTTCTTAGACCAGTACTACAAATCCAGTCAATAATCAGAGACAATGGTCATCTGCCTTGTTCAATCCATTAGACATGTCAGCCATACCTGGCTACCCTAGGCAAATGCCACCTAAATATGAGAGATGGTTGCCTAAATTTACCGGCACTGATGCTACTAGTGTCGAAGAGCATATGAGGAACTTCTGGGCATTTTTTTAGCTTCACCCCATCAATGATGATGTTGAGGATTTGGTCATGAATCTCTTCTCCGCTACCCTTTATGATGCTGCAAGACGTTGGTATCTTAGCCTGCCTGATGGAAGCATTAAGACCATGGATAGACTTGAGGAAATATTTCTTAGAAGGTGGAGTATCAAAGAAGATCCGAACATGCTACTCTCCTAACTAAATGACCTTGCCAGACATGAGAATGAATCCATTCGGGAGTTTCATACTAGGTTCGAAGCTTTACTCCAATGAATTCCCCCAAGCCACCATCCGAAAGATGACTACCTTGTTCATATTTACACTAGATCTTTCAATGGCCAGTTAGGGTATCTTCTCAGAGATAAAAACCCTTAATCCATTCAAGAAGCCCAAGAGCTTGCAACCAATATTGAAGGAAATCTCCTCTCATCCAAGATTGAGCCCTTTTCCAACCCTAGGGGGAAAATAGACACCAAGCAGAAAGTGGTACACAATGTTGAACCTGCTTCAGATATCTATACCATTATCAGTAAGCTACAAGCCTCATTTGATAGCATCATGAAGAATCAAGAAGAAATGATGAACCGGATCGTAAGACTTGAAAAATCCCAGACCCAGGCACCTAGACCTCTATTCAAAGGGCCATTCCAAAATGGGAATCAAACTTACAAACCGAAGAATGAAAATGAAGTCCCGAATACTCTGGCCCCTACAAACGTGGTTGGTGAAAACCCTTGGTGCCTGGAATGTAGTGAAGCACATTGGGAGAATGAGTGTCCTTATAATGCCAACCAACAACAAGTCAACAACTTTGATTGCTTTTCAAGTTTCCCTCAGATAAACATCACTGATGCAGAACATCAACAAGCCCTGAAGGAAGCATCTAGAGCAGCAACATTGGCAATAATTAACAACTTGGACCAAGAATCAAGAGAAAAGCTAAAGAAGCAAGAAGTCCAAGTATACCGGAGAAAGAACCTGAACCAACCTACAAGTGATCAGTCAAAATCTTCTGAGGTTCTTCCTCCTAAAACTCCCAAAGCTGATAAGATTACCCTTGATTTTGATTTTGATTTTGAAGAAGCTTTGTCGAAAATGCATGTGAATGTTCCCTTAAAAGAAGCAGTCAAGATCCCTTCTATTAAAGAGCACTTCAACACCTTCTTTTTGGGAACAACTAAGCCTATGGACCCCCCGATTATGCTGCAAGTATATCATTTCAGGATCCAATACGGTGAAAATCCACCTTTCTTCATGACTCTTATGATGAACAATAAATATCTCAACAATTGCATGCTGGATACAGGTGCTGGTGCAAACATGATGTCTCTCAAAGTCATGCAGCAAATGGGCCTGAAAGTAACCAGGCCTTACAGGAACGTTTGTGGATTTGAATCCAAAGCAATACCCACACATGGTGTTGTTGAGAATGTCGAAGTACAATTGAAAGAATTCCCCGAGAAGACAGTTCACATAGACATTATAGTTGTTGATGTCCCGGATGTGTGGGGAATTCTATTATCTAAGAAGTTTGGTGCGATGATAGGCGGGTCCCTTGAGATGGATCTCACCTTTCTGCGGTTGCCTTTGAAAGATGGAACAACTGGACGATTACTCAATATGCCAATAAATGGAACTCATGTACAGGATGTTGTTCCTACTATGAATGAATTACAGAAAGATGTGATACAAACTCTTCAAGAGTATTCTCTGGAAGACATGCCATTTACTGCGGAAGAAGACTTTGACCAGATTGAGAGGCCCAAGAAAGAATAATATCAGCAACTCCTAGATCAGTTTCAGAACAAAGAGGTAGGGACGGTGAAGATACTAAAAAGACCAAAAAATGAAGAAGACGTACATATACATCTGTCTCAACAAGAAGAATTTACTCCAGAGGCCCACCCACCTTCCTCAGTACAATACACCAGGGTTGTTCAAGGAACTAACAAACACAAGATCCGAAAATACAAGGAGGGGGAGTTGGTATGGATGTGGGATACTTAGAAAGGAGAGCCTACTAATGTAAAAGGAAGTACACAATCATGGCTCTGACCCTTCAAAGTCGGAATGGAATCAGTAGATAACTCTTATTACTTGTCCACTTTGGAAGGAAGAAGGTGCCCATTACCCATCAGTGGACGCCTCCTCAAACCCCACCAAGGTGGTGGGACATGAATATACAGGTAAGTATGAGTAGGTAGGCATTTCTGTGTGTTATACCATCTGCATTTATTGTTTGTTTCCTTATATGCTTCTTGATTGTTTTATCTCATATGTATTATTTTGCGGGGTGGAAATACCACCCCACCTTTTTTCGCTAATGCTTTCTTGTCAAGTGTGAGCAGGTCTGTAGGTTTATGCCAGAGATGCTGAGGTTCTCATGTGATCTACGGTGAGCACATGTCCCTGAGTTGGAGCTAGATGTTATCCCTGATCGCTAGGGATAGCTAGGAGATCATGTCTTGAGGCCCACAGGTCCTAGACATGGAGTACTGAGAGAAGGATTGACCTGAGCATGGACCTGGAGGGCCCATCCTTCTTCTTCTTCGCCAGACTTGTCCTGTCAGCAGTAGTAGCTTCCATCACCATCGGCTTGGACTTGCATCAAAGAAGACTCTTGCTCCATGAGGTAATTGGTCCAGGGTATCATGGTATGTGTCATGTTTGATTGTTATAACCTTCTTATATATGCATCAGGTCCCTTACATTTCTGATAACTGCTTGGATCTTACACTAATCCACTTGACCATTGTTGGGGGGATTAACGGGGTGACTTAGCAAGCTTGTATTCATGGGTTTTGGTTAGCCACCAGGGGGGATTTGCAGAGCCATCATCTGCTCCCACCATTCTATCATTTTACATCTTATCTCCCATACATCCATCCCATTCCCCTAGTCCAGCCATTAGGATGACCTTTGAGGGTTACACTTTGTCGTGTGGGAAGAAGGGGATAAAGGCCCAGGGGGTAAAAGCATCTGGTAAAAGATAAAATCCGTAGGAAATGAAACCTAGAGATGCTTTGCCCAGGGATCCCCGAGAAGGCAATAAAAGGCCTCTGGATAAGAAACAAAAGGGACCCTAAGAAAAATAACAAAAACAATACCTAACCAAGAGGATGGGAGGTCTCATCACGAGCTGGCCCATTATGTTCATAGGTATCTAGTAGTATGACATTGCCATTATCTGGTCACCACGCCAGGGAAATGACCTTTGGTTGCATGGCCAAGGGAAAGGGGGTCTCATCACGAGCCAACCTTATCATTTCTATGAAAATACCAGTGGGTAACACTGTCAGCTCTGGTCACCACGCCAAGGCAGTGTCCTCTGGTCAGACCTTGAATTAAAAAGAAAGAAAAGCAATAAATAAAGAATAAAGGCAATAAAGGGGCTTGGAAAAAGTGCATCCATGATGGGTACATCTCACCTCCTACAAATGCACCCACGGACAACACCTACCCCTGGTCTTACTATGACTGGACATCCCTAGACCATATCACTTCATGAACATGGCTTGAATGATCTTCTATGGAAACTTTCCTTTTCTTGTGGATGCTGGCCCAATAGGTTATTCTGTTTGTTTCTTTAACTTTGTATAGTAGATATGTGTAATGTCTTTGAGCTCTTAGAGGATATGCTAGGGGATTTATGCATGTATTTGATAAATTTAATGATGAAATATGATTGACATTTCTATGATCCCGAGGACTGATGAGCCCATGGAGGGCGTAGTTTTTGATGTGCCGGACCATACTCGACGGATAGGTACCAGTGGACCGGTACACATGGGAATATGATTAGCTCGGACCTCCATGGGGCTGAAGAGCCCATCAGATGGTTACTAGGATGGCAAAGACAGGACAACATTGTGATGAGCCATTGCATGAGAAGAAAGAAGGACGTTCCACCCCAGGACACTTTGGCAGAGCTCGACCTAGGGGGGATCACCCACTGCAAATGGAACATGTGCCTTTGATGGACAAGACATCACCTGAGAAAGTTGGGCATTGTCTGGAGCATGTGGCAGTGTGCTGAGGTCATTTGGCACGTGTGGCAGCCTGGAGGAGCCCTAGAAGGGCCAACGTTTGGGTTTCTGGATGTTGTATTTTCCCAAAAGGGGCCAACGTCTCCCTCAGAAAGGCTTGACATCCCCTTTTTTTGTTCATATTATGACATTTCTAGCAGATTAATGTAAAAACAGTGTAAAATTGGTAGTCAACCTTGTCGGTTATTTTAACGACCTAAAATTTAATTAAAGGGTCATTGATTGGAATAAATAGAGGACGTTGCCTCTGATTTTAAACATAACACAACTCACTCTCTTGTGAGAGATCTACTTTTAGTCTTTTGTCTTGGTATTTTTCTCTTGGAAGTGAGGCACAACTCTTGTGGAGGATTCTTCTTGGCATTTTTATGGTGTTTCTCTCATTCGAAGGTTTACAACTAGGGTTTGATGAGCATTCTTCATGATTTGTAAGTGTATTTTTCATGCAAAACTTCTTGAATGAATGGTTGTAGGTTTAATCTCTTACATTTACTATTATATTGCTATTATATTGCTTAATCTTGAAACCCTAGGTAGCAATCACATAAGTAGGTCCTTGCTATATGTCCCCATGCTATAAAAACTTGTTTTAGCCATTGATTAAGGAAGATATAGCCTAGCCGTTGCTACACTAATCATCATTTTTCTGAGTTAACTTTTAAGTATAGGTTGAATAAAGGTGACGTCCTAGGCCTAGTTGACTCTACTCCTAGGGTTTGAAGAGCCTTGCCCCCGCAACACGTTTCTCCCTTAGACTTGTACTTCAAAGATAGCCGTTTTGCCAAGAATATTTAAAGAAAGAGGAAGGAGCATGACGCCTTGCTTAAGCAACACCGGAATGAGCCTCCTTCCCTTAGGGTTTTGATTCTAGGGCCCTGCCATTGTAGTACCATAGAACCTAACTCTCTAGTCTTTAGATTTTGATCCTCCTGAGATCTTGCCCTTACTTTTGACTCCATAATACCCTAAGGCACCGGTGTTCTCTCCAACGTTGAGCTTGTTGTGCAAAAATCGTTTCTTAAACTCTCAAATTTGAAACCCTAACTAACCCTAATGTCTTCTAACCTAGTAGAAAATGATGATGTCATGCCTTTATTAAAATTTCGTTGATAGAAAATACTGTGGCTTGGTCATCCAGCAATAGACATTGATATATTGATAATTTTCATTGGCTAATTTGCAAAACGTTGGTTTTCTTTGTCTATTACACTAACCCTAAAAGAAGCTGACATCACCTCAAGGATATTGACGCAACAACTTCTTATATATGAGAAATTAATGATATTTAATGCATTGATTAATTCAAAGATTGATTATTTTCATTAGATGCTATATTATTCCAGTGTTCATTGACAAGTAGTATTATATGCCATTGTTATTATTGCAAACATTGACTTTGTCAATATTTACTACTATATAATGCTCATATACATTAAAACTAAGATAGTCATTGGTCTATGAAGTACTAACCATTATTGCATGTATTAGTTTTATTGTTGTCTTGTCTCGCAAGCAGGTGCCTTCCCTGTGGTTATTCTTCATTTGACTATCTTCTTGGCGGCGATCTATGAAGGGGAAACTAGACTTAAGCCTTTGATCCTTTTTCTTTCAAAACCCCAGATTGTCAGGGAAGTCTCCCTTGGGCTTAGCCACCCTAAATATAAAGGACCTCCCCATTGTGGTGACATTGGGTGGGGTAGGTCCCTGTTACGCCAGTTTGACCCTTATCCTATAGCCATAAGACCTAAACTACAAACTGAGCGATAACAAGACCGTTTTTTTTATGAAGATGAATCCTCCGTATTCCAGAGCGTTGTTTTTGACAGCCAATCTAAAAGTATGGTCATGGAAAATAAAGATGTAACAAACAAAAAAGGAAAATATCACACAGAGATTAACTTTAGGGAAATGCGGTCATCCCAAATATCCCTATTTCACCAAGTAACCGATGATGCTCTTAATGATTCCATTGGAGGAATTGAAGCAAAAAATGCTAGACTGAAAGATCGCCACAACGAATTTGAGCAGGATTTCATTGCCACCCCAGAACTTGTCAGTCCTTTAGCAAAAAACATGCTTGCTACCACTGCAGCCAAGATGAAAGTATCCTCTACCCTCCTTGCATGCTCTAGAGCCCTTGTAGAGAATAACATCAACAAAAGAATGCAGCTAGTTACTGAAGCCTGGGAAACATCACAAAATTTAGTTTCCTTCCGAAAGAAAGAAAATGATTTGCTCGAACATTTGGAGGTGAATTTAAACAATGATCAACGTTTTTGTGAATAGGTGCTGACCCCTTTTGCCAACCATGTCATCAACACATTGTAACTGAAAAGAAGACATGATAAACTCCCCTCCCCAAAGCAGACCAAAAAAGTAAAAGCATACTAGCAAAAGAAAGTTAAGAACCTGGAGGTCATTGTCAAATCATGTAAACAAGCCATATCAGAAAAGGAAGAATTATTCACAAGCCTGATCCAAATAGACTTAGCCATAAGTACCAATGAGGTTCAAGACCCAAACTTAATTCTCAAATCCTTTTCAATGACCAAAGAAGCCTTCCATGAACAACTTGATATTTTAAAGGGGTTTTCTTTCGAAAAGTTTTACAGCATAGTTGAACATCGTGTAGATGAGCTCGAGCGTTGGGTACTGGACTATTCGACACACAATGAAGAAATTGAACAAAGTTTGCATAGTATTTCAATGGATCTAAAGAAATTAGAAAATGACCTTTACGACTTAGAAATCCGGGATGAAATCAACATGGCCTCCATGAGAAGCTACATCGAAGAATGGTTCCAACAGAGAATGGACAACCTTGTCCAGGATGGGTAAGAATCGATCGACACGATTCCACTGACCATCGACGACAACAACAAAAATGCATCAGCTTCATAGTAAGTCTATACTGGCATCTTGTTTTATTTATCAATCTAGTTTAAGTCTATATTGTCATCTTGTTTTCTTTATCAATCCAATTATTACCTCTTTAAATAGAAAACTATAACCAAACACTCATAACTTCCAATTTCTTCTTTTCAGGTCTTCCTCTCTATCGTCGCACACTTCTTCTTTCGACATTCCTAATTCCTGTACTTATTTCGTTTTATGGTCCATCAGATCCCCAATCCCAGCCTATATGACAAACACATTTAAATTTCCAGAAATATGTAACAGACATTATTAATTTATGATAAATTTCAAAGAAAACCGATTCGGGAATGCCTTTAATGTATGCTAAATTTTGGGTGTCCATAAACCTTTGTTGTTTGTTTCAAAGAAAACTAATTCAGGAATGCTACATTTTTTGTGTCCTATTGTATGCTATTTTTTTTTTGTCCAGGAACCTTTGTTGATGTAACAAACATTATTACTTTCAAAGAAAACTAATTCAGGAATGCCTTTGTTGCACAATGTTGTTACTATTCTATTGTATGCTAAATTTTTGGTATCCAGGAACCTATAATTTGATAATTTTTTTTATTTTTTATTTTTTTGTCCAGAAGCCTTTCTTTTAAAGCAAACTAATTCAGGAATGCTAATTTTTTTGTGTTTTTTGTCCACGAATCTATGTAACAGACATTATTACTATTCTATTGTATGCTAATTTTTTTTGTGTCCAGGAACCTTTTAAATGTTGATGTCATTTCCATAAATATGTAACAGACATTATTATTTTTTGATAAATTTCAAGGGAATGCCTTTGTTGCACGACGTTGTTACTATTCTATTGTATGCTACCTTTGGGTGTCCAGGAACCTTTGTTGTTTGTTTCAAAGAAAACTAATTCGGGAATGCTAGATTTTTTGTGTCCTATTGTATGCTAAAAAAAATTTGTCCAAGAACCTTTGCTGATGTAACAAACATTATTACTTTCAAAGAAAACTAATTCGGTAATGCCTTTGTTGCACGACGTTGTTACTATTCTATTGTATGCTAAATTTTTGGTGTCCAAGAACCTATAATTTGATAAATTTCAATTTTTTTTGTGTCGAGAAGCCTTTGTTTTAAAGAAAACTAATTCGTGAATGCTATTTTTGTGTTTTTGTCCACGAACCTATGTAACATTCATTATTAATTTTTGATAAATTTCAAAGAAAACTAATTCGGGAATGTCTGTCTAGGAACCTTTGTTGTTTGTTCCAAAGAAAAATAATTCGGGAATGCTAGATTTTTTTGTGTCCTATTGTATGCTAAATTTTTTTTCTCCGAGAACTTTTGTTGATCTAACAGACATTATTACTTTCTAAGAAAACTAATTCGGGAATGCCTTTGTTGCACAACGTTGTTACTATTCTATTGTATGCTAAATTTATGGTTAGCCTTTCTTGCAGGACGTTCTTACTATTCTATTGTATGCTAAATTTGTGGTGTCCACAAACCTATAATTTGATAAATTTCAATTTGTTTTGTGTCCAGGAGCCCTTGTTTTAAATAAAACTAATTCGGGAATGCTAAATTTTTTGTGTCCAAAAACCTTTTAAATGTTGTTGCACGACGTTGTTACTATTATATTGTATGCTAAATTTATGGTGAGCCTTTCTTGAAGGACGTTTTTACTATTCTATTGTATGCTAAATTTATAGTGTCTAGGAACCTATAATTTGATAAATTTCAATTTCTTTTCTGTCCAAGAGCCCTTGTTTTAAAGAAAACTAATTCGGGAATGCTAAATTTTTTGTGTTTTTGTCCATAAACCTATGTAACAGACATTATTACTATTCTATTGTATGCTAAATTTTTTGTGTCCAAGAACCTTTTAAATGTTGATGTAAAAAACGTTTTTACTAGGAACCTTATTATTATTGTACACTAATTTTTTTTTGTCCAGACTGCTTTTAAATCTTTCCTGTACTATCAAACTTAGATACTAAGAACCTTTGTTGATGTACCAGACATTAATAATTTTTGATAAATTTCAAATAAAACTAATTCGAGAATACTAAATTCTGCATGGATACCACATGTACTTCAACTTACTGCCCACATGTTTGTACTCGGTCGCATTTATTCCCATTCCAACCTGGCAGAGACTATGCTGCCATGCAACACTTGTTTATATATAGTGTTTAAAATATATTTTGTTTGAATTTTGGGTTTTTAGTTTAATTTTAATATTTGTTAATATTTTTATTTTAAATATTTTTTTATTGAATTTCATTTGTTTTTTTGTTTTTGTTTTTAGAAGTATTTTTTTTGAGGCATTTAAATGATTCATTTTTACAAAAATTATATATATATATATATTAAAATGATTGTTTTTTTAGGAAAAAATTAAATTTTTTTCATTTATTTTTAGTTATGTTTTTTTTTTTCACCTTTTTTTTTAATCTTTTTTTTTTTAAATTGAATTTTGAATATATTTTTTGAAGTGCATTATTTTCTTCATTAAAAAAAAATTATTTGCGAAGATTTTCTCCTTTCTATTTATTTATTTTTTAATATAAATTAAAAAAAAAAATTGTAAACAAATTTTCAAGTGACAATTCCGGGTCCAATTTTGAGTTGTTTATTTGCACAGGGATTTGTTGTCAAGGCCAAAATTTCAATTAGGTCATAAATATCTATAATTTTAACGTTTAGAAAAAAAAATTGTTTTAGATAGTATCACTTTTTTATTTAGCTGTTGATTTTAAGGTTTTTTTGATCGTCTATACGATTTTTTAAGGCCATGCTTCAAAATTTTAACCCAGGATAGAAAAATGGTGCTACTAGTAGCACCACGTTTTGATTTGGTGGTTGTTTTTCATGTTTTTTATGAAAAAATATGGGTTTTAAGGGCTAGAGTTCTCGTTTTGAGGTCATAGTTCTCGTTAAGTGAATAAATTTGTTTTCTTCAAGTAGTATATGTTGATCAATAATTAAAATATTGCAGAAAGCTTCAAAGGTGTAATCCTTACCATATTCCTTGCATGTCGTCCAGTTGGTGTGGAAATTCAAGACGAACACATCGAATGGTGTTCTTAAATTCATCAGGACTAGCTCGATGAGTTGTTCATCTTTCTTCTAATAATTATTTCCACATTCACCCAATTTAAACTATAGTTCCTTTACACGCACTAGATAGTCCTCTATTATGTCAAAATAATGAATATCAAGAGAGGTCAACTCTTTCTCTAATTATATGATGTGGCTTTCATATAATATATCGAACAATGACTTCATCTTCTTCCAGACTTGATGAGGGAAATTGATTCCATTGAGGTGAAAAAGAATATCCCACGAGATATAGGTTGCTATGACCCCCACAACCTCATCCTTCTTGCCATCAATAATGAATTTTGCTTGATTTTCTGTTGGATCTGGAATCGCAGTCTTCGCATACTTCCATACTCCTTTACTCTTTAATAGGGTTTCCATGTATAGTACCCATATTGAATCATTTGATCCATTCAAAATTACAAGATCATTCTTCGAGTCCATCTTCGATAACTGGATAGAAATGTTCTATTTCAACAAGTTCAAATTGACAAACCATCAGCCTTGGATCAATCACACAACATATCAGACTCAACAAGGTTTGCAAATAACAGGTGAGGTTTCAAACCATCGACTTTTATAACATGTTGGGGAATAGGGTGGAAAGTTTTACGAAACAGACATACAATTCTACAGATAATCGAAGATGGAATAAAATTTTGAAGACAAAGGTGGTGTCTAAAGACACTGTTACAACACTTAAGCACAATGCACTGTGATCAGAACATCACAATGCATATTGGACATCTTGTACAAAACAACTAACGCCATGATGATAATGACCCATAGGGTCTACTATTTATAGCTTCAATATATAACCAAATTCCATGAAATTTAAAGGATCTTGTCCACATATAAATGTCAGTTGTTAGAGTTGTCTCTGTCAAATCTATGTTGTCTAGTCGGATCGACAAGGATGCTCGAATATACCATCCGTGCATCCAACTCGTAGTCTATTTCTCAATTGGTCGATCCACCGACTAACTATCTTCGAATGTAGGTCAATTATCTAACCGAAAGACTTGTCGACTACTCAACTGCCTAATATAGAGATATGGTCAATCACTCAACCAACTTTTTCCCAGATCTAGGTTGACCACCCAACCAACTGATTCCAAGAGAAGCATGATGAACCATCTATTGGTAAAAATATATGCTTAGATTTCCAACATTGAATTATCGACCAAAGGCTTGTAGGATTATGATATGAAAACAAAGTATATGTAGGACTAGAACCTATCTGAATCTGATTTGGTAAGGAAATGTTGGAAATAAATGAAAATCTAGGAGATGTATGTTAATTGGTAAGAAATAAAAACTAGCACATGAAATATTTGCAAACTAGAATTGTAAATCTGAAGGAAATCAAATCTACACTATTTCAAATGAGAGGACATAGTGCATTCCTGAGAGTGGGGGTCCTACCAAACCTAGCACATGTTGTGGAGAGACTTACAAAATTAAATTACAATTAAAATACCATGTGCAAGAACAACTCTTGCATTAATCCAAAGAAGGGAAAATACTTCAATTGATTACATAACAGCTCATAAAATCTTCTTTCCAATAATGTTATCTATTTCCATCACACCATATCCCCTTTCTTTGTTTCATGGTTGTGTATTTATATAGAGAAGATCAATGGAATGGATCAGAATTGATTTCCCCTAAATTAGAACTGGTAAGATACATCAATTTACAAAATAATTGGTTTCTCTCATTTTGGATAAATATTGGTGGAAGAAATAACTCAAGATCTAATCAACATGATTTTACATAACATGAAAATGATGAAAATAGAATGATTAAGTCTCACATGTTGGTTGGGTGCATCCATTTGTCTAGAAGATGCAACTGTAAATCTGGACAAACCCAGATTGGAAAAACACCGATATCTTCCTGATCGTTCACGATTCTGGAAATCTTCCTTGAAGTTGGCTAAATGGATGCATTCTGCAAAAAACCCATGTTCCAGAATTTCTAGATTCTTCTTGATTTTCTTGCAAATAGAGCCTTAAGTCTGTTACTGTTAATCTAGCACAATTTTGACCCATCCTTTGACCACGTGCTAGAGGTCCACATGTGTGACCTGGGTATGAAATAATGAACACCAAATCATATTGGAGGTATTTCTAACAAAACCTATTTCTTCATTTTCACCCCGAAGGTGCATGTATATGCTAAACATGGAGGTCTAGTGTGGGAACATAATTGTCACAAACCCTCATTAGCAAGATTAGTCTAAACCACTTCTAAATCATTAAAAACGAAGGAAATTATAATAATTAACAATATTAAGCTTGTTAAACGTATTAACTTCATAAGTGTGGGAAAATACGACAATAGGAAATAAATGAATGCAAGGATAAGGTCAAAAAGGTCAAAAAGGAGGCTTATTGATGATGTAAAATATGTCAAATTGGCAACCCAACATCTCCCCCATGCCTAAGGATTGGCATGTCCTCATGACAAATGAATAGGAACTGATCATTATCTGATTGCAAAATCCTCCCAAGCTTTCCCAAATTTACTTCCATCCTAGTTTAATATTACCAATCTGCATTGCAACTGCTATATTTCCCTGTCATAAAAAATCCTTTATGTTGTTCCAACTTCCAATGAGGACCAAAAATCCAACTACATTTTGAGCTTAATATTGCTAAATTTTAAAGGTCCTTGAGTCATGAACATATGGTGACTTAAGATCATTCAAAAGATGTGCGACATGAAGTAGTATAAGTATGTCTGCAATCTCTCCAAGGAGCTCCACAAAGTTTCCTAAACAAACAAGATGGTGATTGTTATCACTGAAATTTCGTCCGCACATGGCAACAAGAACTCCGCATCATCAAAACAGGAAAAAGGTCATTCATGGCACAAGATTAATTCCTCAACATTGCAAAAGGGTCAAAAAACTATACAAATGACCAAAAATTTGAAAGGTGCTTTACATCATCTGGGTGTGCGTGCGTACGCACGTAACAACAACGTACAAAGAACACATATGTGCAAAAGGCATGGTTGTTGGGCAAAAAACCCGCGCGCCTGCTAAACGACACATTTATTGAAATTGGTCGGCCTCCCAACCACTAATGGATCATCTCCCAAGCCGATTTGACACCAAATCCGAGCTCAATCCTCATGGTGGGCTGGTCAAAGACCTAATTGAGCCCTAAAGAGCCCCTTTTCACATTCTAAAGAGGTTGCATAATAACCCAATGCTTGGCTATAAAAATCCATGAATGACCACCATTTTCTCAAGGAATTCTTTGTATTGTTATGCTGCTGAGATTGCTAAGGACTCATTCTTTGGCAATGAACACCACAAGCCGCATTTCATAGAGCTATTCACCCCTCACTTGAGTGAATAAGCTTGGAGTTCTTTCACCCACATTTTCATCTTTTCATTGTAAGGAGAGCAAGCTTTGAGGGCCTCAAGAGCCTTCCATTGGAGAAAGAAGGGACCCAAGTCCC
>ML793133.1:52693-70220 GCA_009831015.1 Picea engelmannii
GAGCATGATGTATACTATCCATCCATGGGTTTTGTATCTTCATTTTCATTTTCCTTCATGTCCAAATAACTTCATCAATCTTCTGGTCCAAAACCCATGACTAGGGTTGACATCAATGACAACAACCAATCTTCCAACAGATTATTCATCCAACCACCACGGGTACCCCTCAGTGCTTCAACATATGGTTCATGACGAGCGAACCCTCACCATTTTCTCGCACCTCTCCCCTTGCTTCACTAGCAGGGGGCAATCACACTAGAACTGAGATCACTCCTCATGATCCATTATATTCCCATCATTTTCAATGTGACGAAGACATACTAGAAGAGCTGCAAAGCCCGAACTCTCCCTGGGATGGACTCCATCATCGTGCTCTCTTCCTTCTGCAGGAAGCCCTCATGCCTCCTAGCCACAACCCCATTTACGCGGTTGAAGCCAAAGACTTTATCCCATCAGGGCCTATCGATTGGTTCAACAATCCTATTCCAGCACCCGATGCTTTTGAAGAAGGTAATCTGGCCAACATTCCCCCCACCATCAAAATCGACATTTCCATTAAACCGGGCATCGTCGAAGAAATCATCATTGGAGCTGCTTTCACTCCTCAGGAAATCGCCGCATATAAAACCCTCTTCCAGGAATATAGGGATATCTTTGCCTGGTCATACACAGAGATTCCTGGCCTCAACCCCTCTATTGTCGAAAATCGCATCGACACCTGGCCCGACATCACACCAGTTCTCTAGAAACAACGACCACTACACCCATCTAAGGCCACGGCTATCAAAGCCGAAATTGACAAATTGCGTACGGCCGGATTCATTTACCCCATCGCTTATACATCATGGGTTTCCAACCCTGTACCCGTCGACAAAAAACAGGGCACCATTCGCGTTTGCACCGACTTTCGTGATCTCAATAACGCATGTCCCAAGGACAACTTCCCAACGCCTTTCATCGATCAGATTATCGACGACTGCACCGGCCACGAGGCTCTCTCCTTTATGGACGGATTCTCTGGCTATAACCAAATTCAAATCCACCCAGTCGATCAGTACAAAACCACATTCATTACCCCATGGGGTACGTTTTCATATCGTGTCATGCCCTTCGGCCTCAAAAATGCCGGCGCAACTTTCCAGCGGGCCATGACATACATCTTTCATGATCTGGATGCAATCATACTCGCCTACTTGGACGACCTCACCGCTCGCTCCAAGAAGTGTACCCAACACCTAGATGATTTACGAATCATCTTTCAAAGGTGTCGTCAGTACAACATCCGCTTGAACCCTCTCAAGTGCGTATTCTGTGTCACCGTAGGACGCCTCCTCGGTTTCATTGTTTCACAAAACGGTATCACCGTAGACCCCCTCAAAGTCCAAGCTATCACCGAAATTCCACCTCCTCGGAATTTACGACAACTTCAGAGTCTACAGGGCAAAGCCAAATTTCTACGACACTTTGTTCCTGATTACGCTATCCGCTCACATGGTTTCCTTCGCTTACTGCGTCACGACATCCCTTTTCATTGGGACGACTATGCCCAACAGTCGTTTGATGACCTTAATGAAGCACTTTCCAATGCACCTTTGATTAGTGCACCTGACTATAATCGCGACTACATCCTCTACGTATCAGCATCAACTGTATCAGTAGTCGGCGTCCTCGTCCATCTCGGAGATGAAAATCGTGAACACGTCATTTACTACGTCAGTAAGAACCTCTCAGGACCACCCCTGAAGTACAAACATGAAGAGAAACTTGCTCTTGCAGTTGTCCTGGTAGTTCAGAAACTGCGCCATTACATTCTGCTTCGCACCACCAAGGTCGTCGCAGATTCCAACCCTATGCAATATTTTCTCAGTCGTCGCCAAGTTAACAGAAAATTCGCTCGATGGATCGTTATCCTTCAGGAGTACGACCTAGAGTTCTCAACACCCAAAAGTAAGAAGGCCCTCGTTCTCGCTGAACTTGTCACATCCCTTCCCTCTGACACACCTAGTGCCCCCGTCAATACTGACTTTCCTAACAAACATCTATTTTACATCACTTCAGATGATCCTTGGTATGGCGACCTCCTCGTCTACCTACGAACTCAAAAGTTTGGTAATCACCTATCACGAGATGATCGTCGACGCATTCACCATCAGGCCCCCCGCTATCTCCTCATCGGTGACATCCTATATCGGCGGGGCGTCGACACCATTCTTCGTCGCTGCCTGACTATTGACGAGGCAGACAGAGTCTTAAACGACTGCCACAACGGCGCCTGTGGGGGCCATCTTTCGGGCATCGCCATGGCTCAAAAGATTATCCGGGCCAGTTACTTTTGGCCTACCCTATTTCATGATTTCATTCATGTCGTGAAACGATGTGAGCAATGCCAGCTCTATGCCAACAAAGCCTGCGCTCCCCTCGCTCTTCTTCACCCAGTCATCACTGCAGGCCCCTTTTGTAAATGGGGCATTGACTTTATGACTTGTAATCCCCCCTCCAGCAATGGTCACAAATACATCGTTGTCGCTGTCGATTACTTCACTAAATGGGCCGAAGCTATGCCCACCTTCAACAACACCGCTGACACAGCAGCACGTTTTTTCTTCAATCACGTCATATCCAGGTTCGGAGTACCACTCCAACTCGTTTTCGACCACGGGAAACACTTCAAGAATGAGATCTTCCTTGAACTCTCAGCTCGGTTAGGCTTCTCTCACGAGTTTTCCTCACCATACTACCCTCAGTCAAACGGACAGGTCGAAGCAGTCAACAAAGTCCTCAATACCATGTTACAACGCACGGTTAATAAACATAAAACCAATTGGCATCACATTTTATTTTCCACGCTATGGGCTTATCGAACGACAGTGAAGACCGCCACGGGTTTCACACCATTTCATTTAGTCCATGGGATCGAAGAAACTCTTTCCATCGAGTGCGAAATTCCCACCCTTCGCACCACAATTGAGCTTTTACCTGACACTGCTCCAATGGAGCAGCGCTTGCTGAACTTGGAGTCTCTGGATGAAGATCTTCTATCCTCATTACAGAACAATGAGGCAGCTAAAAAACGATCCAAAGCTACCTTTGATCGCCATGTCAACCTTCGCTCATTTCGCGAAGGCGACCTTGTCCTCGCCTATGATATCGCTCATGATACCTTTGGCCACAGAAAATTTGAATCACTTTGGCATGGCCTTTACATCATCCAACATTGCCTCACCAAAGGCGCATACATCCTGGCCTCCCCCGAAGGCCTCGCACTCAAAGAACCCGTCAATGGGTTATACCTCAAGAAATTTTATGCTTAAATGTAGTCAAGCTACTTTAGGTTCTTTTCTTTTCTAGCGTTTTTAATATTTTTTCTCCCTCATCTAAACCTTCCTTTGTGCTATTGACAGATGCCTCCTCCACCAGCTTACCACATTGGTTACGCTGACGGCGCCAGCCGTTGGACACAAAATCTCGCTTCGGCTACTTGGGCTCTCTACACCCCTTCACATGAAATGCTACATTCCAGCGGCATATGTTTAGGACCAGCAACCAACAACCAAGCCGAATACACTACTGTCATTGGCCTCCTAACTGACACCCAACATCATCATATTCGTCACCTCAGCGTTTTCCTCGACTCCCAGCTGGTCGTTCTCCAAATCAACAATGTGTACCGTGTACGCGATCCGTGCCTCTTTCGCAAATACCTGCAGGTTAGATTATTATCTCGACATTTTGATTCCATTACATTTACACATATTCCACGAGAATTGAATCAAATAACAGATGAAATAGCTAACATGGTGCTTGATTGGCATATATCACATCAATCTACACATACATAAACATATCATACATCCTGTCACAGCATATAGATAGGATCAACATCATCATCATCAACACACAAAACACATGTACAACACATTTAGATCACAAGAACATGTATACTCATATATATATGGGGGCTCATCAGGCCATCTGAATGTTTATATAAAACAAAAATACATTTGCTCGCAGGCCTGTGCCACATATCGGTACAAAAAAACGGCTCACCAGCCTATATAATCAAAAAAGGTCTACAAATATACATCAGGGTGCCTCGATCGCACCCCCAGCTACCCCTCCCTCAGGAGGAGGTGGTGGCCCACCCCTACCTGCCCCAGGCGGTGGTGGTGGCGCACCTACAGGACCCTCCTGCCCCGGCAGTAGGCGTCCACTAGTCATGGCGGCGAGCACAACTGCTCGTCGCATGATGGACTGCCATGGTGGCGGTAACCCTATACACTGCTCCAGGAACTCTTCATCCTGGATATGAATCCACATGCCCTCAGGAACGTCCCAAAACACCGTCTCAAAACGATGGAGTATATCATCCAACTCTCCTCCGGCTGCCGTCGAAGGAGCATGTGATGGCCCCGCACTAGGGTCATCAAATCTATGCCTCCTCGCCGGTCTCGCAGGCTCTGCAGGATGCTCCACAGCCTCATCCCGTCCGCATCTCTCCCCACGTGGAGGTCTCCCCTCTGGATGCACCGATGGTCTATACAACTCCACCTCGCGCCCCCGAGGTGCCAAATCTGCACATACACAAAACAAGCAACAACCAATCGTATCAGTGTCTGTACATCATACATATGAACTGGTATATAAAAAATCACAGCATAAATCAGAACATACAAATACACAGCATACCTCGGTGGTCGAACACCTCCCCAGGAGGCAACACCATGTCCGGGTCCCCTCGGAAGTCTACCCCAGCATAGGGGTACCGCAGTATGACTTGCGGCATCTGCCGCCATATCTGCGTCGTCTGCACAGAAAAGTAGTGCCCGCCTTCGCCACCACCGTGGCGAACCAAAATTTGAGACCACCACCTCAAGCGCGGCTCTCGTACCCCTGGTGCCTCTAGGAGCACCCTCGGGCGCAACATCGACACCCTCTCCAAGAAACAGGCCACCAGGATGGAGCCAAAAGCAAACTCCCCGGTGCCTATGGACCGACAACGGTCCAGCTGCGCGATCATCCGTGCATGCAGGGTCAACCCCCAGACGAACCGCTCACGGCCCACCACCACCCTCTCCATCAAAATCATCTCGCCACCACTAATTCGGTGGGTTGCTCGTGACCCATACACCCGAACTATCATCGCCGTGATACAACGATGCAGCAGGGCATCTATCCCACTGATACTCACGGCCGTCCCAACCATGTAGCGCTCGTCGGAGCAATATCTCTCGATGATAGTGCGCAGATGCGTGTCCCTTGGCAACACAGGCTCTTCTGACAACGGTGTTCCCTGGAAAGGGAGCCCCGTCAAGAAGTAAATATCCTCCACCGCAGTGAAGGGGATCTGCTCTCCTTGCATGAGGAAGCAGTGCTGCTCAGGGCTCCACATCTCGAGCAAGAACTGGAGAAAATAGTCCTGGGCCTGTATCAAAGGGCACTCAAAAAAATTTAGCAACCCACTGGCTGCTAAAGACGCTCGAATTTCTGGCCTCGCATTGGCCACATCATCTAGAAGTGATAATAAAATGTACCCAGATTTCTTGAATAAAATCCCTGCCACAACAACACCCAAAAAAAAAATACAAAACAAAAGAAGGCCATCACATTTAATTATCAAGCTGGGGAAATTTTACTCAAAACTCCATTTCACTTAGAATGATTGATCTGCAGGCCAAGCATTCCATAAAAATAGTGTAGTTGATTGGAAAAAAAAATGGACTAGAGGAAGCATCCATGAAAGTCTTAAATCTACAGGAAGATTCAACATCCACATTTCCACCAATACTCTATCACATATTATTGTTTTTTTCCAACTGATTGTTTTCTTTTTGTATCACTTCCCCAAGGGTGTCTATGAGGCTGCATTTGGTGCTATCATTCATTTACTAATGGAACAACCAGAGCTCCAATATTGAACATGCCTTTTCTTTTCAAAATTATTGTCCCAATGATTGGTTCATTAAGTTTGGGCATGCTCGTACACTTGTAGGAATCATAATATGTTAAAAACACCTTATTTTTCCCACTAGACCCATCATTATCATTATCAGTGACTTCATACTCGACATCTAAGAGAAAAATACCTAAAGAAGAAAGCCATTTTCATTTTTTTTTTAAAATTGCAGCTACATCAGCATTCCCATATCGGATTTGGGATTCCCACACCTAATCTAAATTTCTTGTAGGATGTCATTTTGGAACACACATGTTGTTCATAATTCATCCTTCCTACATGCTCAAAAAATTTGAATTTTATGAGCTTATTTTCCTATGAAAATGGTGGTAGTAACCCAAAATCCAAGTTGGTGACAATAGTGAAGAGCAATGTTGCAAACTTATTGTCATAAATTGTCCAAGTAATAAGATTTGAAAGCATCGTTGCCAATAAAATAAATAATGCACTAGCTAATACACCTTTCTGGTCAAAAAGTGTTGACAACACATTGGCACCAAAAAAAGAGACTAGATAGACTATTCCAATACAAGACTCAACATATTGGCAAATAAATGCATGACCCCAACATGCATTCAGAATGTTCATCAACATTTCTGCACAAATGGCCCATAGAAATATCATATTCATAAAGCATATGGAACACTCACTTCATAGGAGAACTAATATCTTGAATTGCAATCTTGTCTTTACATATTCTATCCATGCATATTTTCAAATCATGATAATCTTCATTGATATCCAACTTGGATACTATGCATGTCTCTATCTCCAAGAGTGCCAACAAAAGATACCATAACCTAAAATCTGAGAGAGAAGTAATGGATCCAACAAAGTGATGAATCATAACAATCTCCTACTGCACTAGTTGTACCACTTTGATGAATTCCATGAGGTTGTTCAAATTGCTAAAAATTTGTCATAGGGGTTTGAGGTATGAGGCCCATATTAGAACCATTTCCAACAACTGTGGTCAACACCTAAGCCTACTGCAACAAAATGTATTTCTGGTGCATTATGTTACATCTTTCATTTTCACTCCATTGCCACAAAAAATATATTGAATTGATCTGCTGCAAAGAAGAAATAGGGGAACATTAAAATTGCAAGTGGGATGGGGGTTTGAAATATGGTTGTTGTAATCTTGATACAGTCTACAATGGTTCTTGTACAACATCCTTTTGGGTGGGTTTACAATGGTAATAGCATCCTTTGGAACCAATGTTTTATTAGGGACAAAATTGTAAACTATATCCCTCCTGGAACAAACACCCAGCCTTCTACTTCAACCCTCAAACTAGGTTTTCAGCAACAAACAATCAAACAACATTGTATGCTTTTATGTGAAAGAAAAAGAAGAGTTTTATGAAACTGTGAAATTCACTTGTTTGTTGTAATGGATAGAATGACTAAGTGCAGTACAAGATCTTCCTATCTATAATTTCATGCTTCCCTACACTTCTAATCGTATTTCCCAACCCATACAAAATATACAAATCGACACATGCAAAGAGAGGGTTGTACTGATTCATCGCTTTACAACCATCAGTTGAGGAAATGCAAAATATAGAACATGTAAGGGTTTTGAATGGAAACAATTTTGAAACAAAACGTACAAATGTGGGGTGATGAGGGATTAATGGTAGGTGTTGACGAAATTACGAGGATAAGTGGTAAATAAAATAACAAGCTTAAAATGTTGTTTCTATGTTAAATTCCCTTCGTCTTCAACAAATTAGAATGATAAAAAAAATATTTACCTCGAGTTACCTCAATTTTCTGGAGCTGCTACTTGCATGAAATGGAGTTGAAGAAGGTATCTAGTCTACTACAAACCTGCGCAACAAAATATACTTGCATATCTCTAACATCCACCATGTAGTTCTGATAACATAAGGGAAGAATGTTATTGTTGACAAAGTTTGTTGTTGACTTAAGATGTTTGTTGGCTGCAAATTTTCTACAAACTTTAACTATGTAGAAAACCATCAGATCAACCTTGCAAATATCCAACAATCTCAACAGTTTCCTACTTATGAGAACAAAGATCTCCCTCAAGATGCCTTGTCAACTATTGGCATTCCCTACTTATTCAAGAACATAAAAAGGTTGTTGCACTATGCTTAGATATGAACCACTAACTATATGCAACAATTATTAAAATTTATTGATCTACTATCCTACCTTACTTGAGAAAGAAAACATTTTATCAAGTGTAGGAATATTTTTAGTGAATCCATGTGCATAACAGATTTATAAGAATACTAATATCCAAATATGAAAAATATACCTCAATGGTTTTCCGGACATGAGAAACCAACTTCTTTTGTGGAGATGATGCCAAAAAATGTTGAAGGATGGAGGAGTATTGCAGCCTGATGACGGTTTGGAACCAAGCCTCAATGTAGTCTTTGTTTCCTTGGCTCTCTCTGGCTGAAAGATCATGAGGCTCTTCTGAGAACTGGTCATCACACTTCATAATGCATAAAGGATATGTTGACAAACATGCCAAAAATTCCTCGATCTTTGGCTCTAGTGTTTTCTCTTCATCTGATTTAGTCCATAATTCTTTGATTTCCTCTATCTGCTCACAAGGGCTATTGGAAGAAACTTATAGATCCTCCTCATGTGGACTATGTTCATGGATCTCTGGTTCCTCTCCTTCTTCTTGAAAGGAAAACTCATCCCTGGTAGAAAATCTATAGTGTGAGAAAGGATTTGAAAAGATCTGTGTAGGGGTATGTCCTCCTTTGCTCAACAAATGCTTGAGAATCTTTACATTCGTCTGGATGGTCTGCTAATATATGTCTCGCACATGGACTAATACATAGGATTCTTACAAACTAAAAACTAAAAATTCAAGGAGATAAATGAAATATTACACACCACACTTGTATGAAAGGAAACACACTTTCATGAAAGGAACAATAAAATCTTTGGGGAAACTCCCAATAGTGACCGCATAGGTTCTTACCTCACATATTATTGCTTCCCCTCCCCCAAGCTGTGTAATTTAAAGGCAACACACTTGCATGAAAATAAACACGCTTGCATGAAAGGAAAAATCAAGGATTTAGAGAAACTCACAATAGTGATCACGTAGGTTCTTACCTCTCGTATTATTATTTCTCCTCCCCCAAGATGTGTAAATTAAAGGAAACTTATCTAAATAGGCTTTAATCCCTTTGTAGCACCTCCCCGACAACGGCGCCAAAAATGTTGGTAGAAATATATGCTTAGATTTCCAACATTGAATTATTGACTAGGGGCTCATATTCTTATGAGATGTAGGCAAAGTATATGTAGGACTAGAACCTATCCTAATCTGATCTGGTAAGGAAATGTTGGAAATAAATGTAAATCTAGGAGATGTATGCTAATTGGTAAGAAATAAAAACTAGCACATGAAATATTTGCAAACTAGAATTGTAAATATGAAGGAAATCAGATCTATACTATTTCAAATGAGAGGACACGGTGTATTCCTAAGAGTGGGGGCCCTTCCAAACCTAGCACACATTGTGGAGAGACTTATATAATTAAATTACAATTAAAATACCATGTGCGGGAACAATTGTTGCATTAATCCAAAGCAAGGAAAAGACTTCAATTGATTACATATCAGCTCATAAAATCTTCTTTACAATAATGTTCTCTCTTTCCCTCACACCATATCCCATTTCTCTGTTTCATGGTTGTGTATTTATACAGAGAAGATCAATGGAATGGATCGGAACTGATTTCCCCTAAATTAGAACTATTAAGATACACCAGTTTACAAGATAATTGGTTTCTCTCATTTTGGATAAATATTCGTGGAAGAAATAAATCAAGATATGATCAACACAATTTTACATAACATGAAAAGGATGAAAATAGATTGATTCAGTCTCCCATGATGGCTAGGCACATCCATTTGTCTAGAAGATGGGTGCAACAGTAAATCTGGACAAACCCAGATTGGAAAAACAATGATATCTCCTTGATCGTTCATGATTTTGGAAATCTGGCTAGAGGTCAGCTAAACAAACGCATTCTGCAAAAAACCCATGTTCCAGAATTTCTAGATTCATTTTCATTTTCTCGGGAATAGATCCTGAAGTCTGCTGCTGCTAATCTGGCACAATTTTGACCCATCCTTTGACCACGTGCTAGAGGTTCACACATGTGACCCGGGTGTGAAATAATGAACACCAAAGCATATCGGAGGTATTTGTAACAAAACTCATTTCTTCATTTTGGCCCCGAAGGTGCGTGTATATGCTAAACATGGAGGTCCTGTGCGGGAACATAACTATCACAAACCTGCATTGGCAACATTAGTCTAAACCACTTCTAAATCATTAAAAACAAAGGAAATTATAATAATTAACAATATTAAGCTTTTTAAACATATTAACTTCATAAGTGTGGGAAAATATGACAATAGGCAATAAATGAATGCAAGGATAAGGTCAAAAAGGTAAAAAAGGAGGTTAATTGATGATGTAAAATACGTCAAATTGGCAACCCAACACCATCATGTCTTGATTTTCCAACAACGTAATGGGGTCAAATTGACATCTAGAAAATTTGATGTTAACAAGAAAGCTATCCATTTTAGCATACCAAGTTCAAAGAGAGTTCTTAAGACCACAGAGAGATTTCTTAAGGTGGAAAACAATGTTGGATTCATTATGAACATAGCTAGGAGGTTGTTCCATGTAGATTTATTCTTATAGATCCCCATTCAAGAAGGAATATTTAACATCCATTTGATGGACCTCCCACTTATGTGGAGTGACAAGGGATAGAACAAGGAAAATTGAATTCATTTTGGCTCGAGGGGGGGGGGGTTCATTATAGTCAATCCTTTTAACTTGAAAAAATCCTTTGGAAAATAATTATGCCTTCTGTATTTCAACACTTCCATATGATGCATACTTAGTTTTATACAACCATTTACATATGACACGTTTTATTTATTTCAAAAGAGGTACAAGATCCCAAGTTCATTCGTTATTAAGGAGTGATATTCTTCATTCATTTTTATGTCCCAATCTAAATGGTCAGATGCTTCTGCAATTATTTCTAGATCATGAGCCTTTGAAACTTGAGCCAAAAGAGAAGAGGCTCATTGGAAATGTGAATGTGTATGACATTGATATTTAGGATCACTAGCAATATTATTAGCTACTTCATGTGTTGTGTGAACCCATTTGGGAAGCTATGGTGCTAGTGTATATTCATGTTCATTGGAATCAACTATAGAACAGTGAGTAGGAAGAGGTGGATTTTCATCCTCACTATCATAATTTGAAGAAAAAACTATAAAATTATCACTAACAGAAAAATGGGAAGAGAATATGGTACAAACACCGAAGATGGCACAAACATTGAATTAAGATCATAGGCTGAGAGATTTTCATAAAATGTAACATATCTCATAATAATTATTTAATTGGCATGAGGTTGAAGAAGTCTATAAACTTTTACATCTTTAGGATATCCAACAAAAATGCACTTTGCACTTTTAGGCTATAAATATTTCCTTCCCTTATCAGGAATGTGAGCCCATTCTTTACTACCAAACACATAGAAGTGGCTTAGATCTGGTTTAATTTTACTCCATGCTTCTTCTGGTGTTATATTTTTTAAAGCCTTTGTGGGAGTGTTATTTACTATGTAATTGGCACAATTGATGGCTTCCACCCAATAATGAAGACTTGATCTCTTAGATTGGATCATACAATTTTCCTTTTCCTTTAATGTGTGATTATTTCTCTAAGCAACACCATTTTGTTGCCATGTATATAGAACAATGTTGCATTTGAATGTCCTATATAGTGTAGTAAGTTGTAAATTTGTTGTTAACATATTCTCCTCCATTATTTGTTCTTAACCTCTGCAATTAATGTCTAAATTGTTTTTCCACAAGACCTTTGTAGGCTAAAAACAAGTAAAAAAAATCACTCTTAAGTTTTAAGAAATAAACCCAAGTGCATCTGGAGAAGTCATCAATGAAAGTTAAGAAGTACTTGCACCAATATAAAGAAGGAGAAGAAAGTGGACCATACAAATCACTATGAACAAGATAAAAAGGGGTTGAGTCATGTCAAGAGGCCCTTTTGTCAAAATTGTCCCAATGATGTTTTTTAAGAACGCGGCTAGCACAAAAACCATCTCTGCAAGAAACGAGAGGAATACCAGTCGCCATATTTTGGTTACATAGATTCTACAATGAGCGACAGTTTATATGACCAAACTTCTTAGGCCAAATTTTGTTCAAGTCATCACTATGAGAAATAAAAATTAATGGAAAATATGATGGCCCAAAAGTTGTCAATTTTGTACAACTTGGTAATATCATCAACAATATCAATTTCTATAACATGCTTAAGATATTTTGAATCCTTGATTACAACTTGGTGAGATGAAAACTCTATTGATTTCCCTTCACCTTAATGAGTGTTTGATATATTGATAGAAGGTTGCAAAAGAGACTTGGAACACAAAATACATCATTAAAATGACCATCATCTAACTGAACTATTTTAGACCCTACAACACTAAGAGATCTGTCATCACCAACAAATATTTGTGTGGTGTTACATTCATTAAGAGTAGAAAAAATAGATTTATCGTTAGCCATATGATAAGCTTCTCTATAGTCAAGAAGCCACTCATTAGAAGAAGAATACAAATATGTTGCATTTAAGGAAAAACCAGAAGAAGAAAGTGCATTTCCACGAGAGGAAGAGTTGTAAATAGAAGAATCAAGATTGATGTTTATCCTCTTCATTACTACTTATAAGGCTTCCATATTTTAAAAAAAATTATAATCTAGATGACCATATCGCCCACAAAAATTACAACGTCTATCAATCTTCTTATTTTTTTATTTTTGTCCTTTGTCACCATTGGGAGTAGAAGCTAACTGAGAGGGTTTAGGACCCATGTTTTGCATGTTGTTGTGAGGATTTTGCTTCTTTGTATGATTTTATTTATATTTTTGTTGGGACACTAAGGATTTGTTACATGTACTTGTAGTGTTGATCACTCCAATATGCAAGAGATTATATTTCTCTCTAATTAGATAATCACATAAAGACACAAGAGAGGGTGTTGTGTAAGAATCCCCTAGATCTTCTCTAGTGGAGTGAAAAATAGATACAAAAAAATAATATGAACTACGAAGATTAGAAAGAATCACATATAGACAATGGTCATCCTTCATATCTATTTTAAAATATCTAAGTAAAAGTCCAAATGTTTTCAACTTTGATAAATAATATTCAATACAAGAGAAATCATTGGGATTTTAAAAACTTATTTGGTTTTCAATCTTGTGGGCTCGAATCACATTGTTCTTACCAAATATTATTCTATCTTATCCCAATATTCATATTGGTCATCAATTCCTTTAAGGTGAAATTGTAAATCAGGAGAGATGGCATTCCTTCTAATCCATGTTTTTTTTTATCATATTGTTTGTCTTTCTTTGCAGCACTAGTGGAGGAAATTTATTTTCCCAAGGTAATCTAGTACAATCCTTTACTTCGTAGTCCATCCTCCATATCGTATTTGCATGAGAATTAATTAGTACTAGTAAGAAAAATATCACTTGTGTTGATTTTTTGGATCTTCAGATCTGATAATTATTACCTTATGTTTTCAAAACAAAATTTCCTTTCATGCCACATTCATCATATAAGAATAACTATACACTGAAAATATCAACTATAACAATGCAGTGGAAATAAGAAGATCTAGAAATATTAACAATGCACAATAGACACAAGAACACAATAATTTATCCTAAGAAACCTAGCCTTGGGAGAAAACCCAACAACCTTTCTTATAGAAGAATTCAATCCAAGATATTACCAGTACATCACCATCAACATATCAAAATACCATATAGAGAATGTTTTTCCCAATCCTAGCATCTCCTAGAGCTACCGTATCACTAGAATATCCAAAATATAACCAAGAGAGAGATTCTCCAATTCTAGTGCCTCTCCAAGTGTGGCGCACTCACCAAGATAATTAGAACTCCAAGAGATAGCGAAATACTACTACTACAATTGACAACTAGCTAGTGCACACTATAGAAGGAGAGTTGTGTGCATCCAAATGAAATGGCATTTCCTATATTTATACTTGTCCAGGCGCTATTTTTCTTGTGGGGCCAACTTCTCTTCTTGGGTCTTCAATTTTACTTTATTTCTTTCTATATTTTATTTGTGGAGGCAGACTTCTCTTCCCAAGTCTTCAATTTTCTTCCTAGGGATTCTTTAATGGTCAGATGGGTCTTGTTGTACTTCTTATATTTCTTCTTTTCATAGAAAGGTTGTTCTTGATCCTGGTTGATGTAATATTCTCTGGCATGCACCCATTTGATGTATACTTCTCCCAAATAGCACCTCGAGTCTTTAACAGTCCTTGTCAAGTCACATGAGCAAGGATAGAGACTACACTAGGGCCATTCTCCTTATCCAAGCCACATGGTCATCTGCGTAAGATGTCTACCTAATGATAAAACATAGAGAACATGAACGCCCTAGGCCATTCTCCTTATCCAAGTCACATGGACATCTGAGGAGAATGTGCCATTTGTTTTAGCCAAGTCACATGGCCATCCGAGGAGAATTTTTTCTCAATGCATATGTACCTCTAGTCTTTGTTAGTCCTTTTCAAGTCATATGATCAAGGATAAAGAATACTCTTAGGCCATTATTCTTAGCCAAGTCACATGGTCATCTAAGAAGAATGTGTCATTCTCCTTAGCCAAGTCACATGGCCATCTGAGGAGATTGTTTGCCATTTTCCTTAGCCAAGTCACATGGCCATCTGAGGAGAATATTATCCCGATATTTCCATCTGGAGAAGCATCAACACCTCGAGTCTTTGGAGGTCCTTGTCAAGTCACATGATCAAGGATAAATAATATGCATGGTTCATTCTCCTTATCCAAGTAACATGTCCATATGAGGAGAATGGTTAGTCGATGTTGCCCAAAACATCAACACTTTCTCTCAGCCAGGGAGACATTTTGCATCACTCCAAGATTGTCCTTGAAGTATTCAAACTTCACCTTTGACAAAGGTTTGGTGAGAATGTCCACAATATTCTCATATGTGGATGTGTATTGGAGCTTCACTACTCCGTTATGTACCATGTCTCAAATGAATTCCTATAACAACCTAGTGTTAACCAGGTAGATCAAGGATTCAATAAACTTCTTGTATATCGTGGGATCCACCAAATATGAATCTGAAGCAGAATCACTCAACTTTTTTAGATTTTTCATCATAGGTGTATCCATGGAATTTCAGTCCAACATATCGAATCTCATTAGTATCCCCTATATGGTATATCGCGGGATCCACCAAATATGAATCTGAAGCAGAATCACTCAACTTCATTAGATTTTTCATCATAGGTGTATCCATGGAATTTCAGTCCAACATATCGAATCTCATCAGTATCCCCTATATGACGACGATTTGATCTTATCTATGTCTCACATCTCCTAGAAGCCTCCTTCCTCTAAAGATTTTGTTTGGCCTCCTCAACTCATGACACATGTCTGTCAGTCTTAGAAGATGTCTCTCTCCCACCTGAATCTAAGGGTGAACTCCATATAAATGATCATCTCTCTCTCTGAGCCAAATGAATCTCTTTAATATTAGACTCACTCTGAGTCCACATGCTCCCTCTAAAACTTGACTCCCTCTAAGTCTGTACAATCTCTAGAGCCATATTCTCCCTCTGCATCTGCTCACCTTCTCTGAAGTATGATCTCCTATGAACTGTCCTAGGAGGTTTCTCCTCCCTACTACATCTTGAGGGTTGACTCCCTCTGAACTCTAGCTCCCTCTATTGGATTACTAAGATGGGGGTTGAATCAATAATGAGCAATTATAATACTTTTAATCACAATAAATTATTCAACAATATTTAGTAGTTTATCATTAGCATTCAATATGTCATCAACAGTATAATCATAAACAACATCACATCATAATATATACACAGTACACCAGAATTTACGTGGAAATCCAAATGGGAGAAAACTATTGAATTATTTTCTTACATATCAAAAGAATACATTCATTGGAAGCACCAACTTCATGATTCTCCATCTACAATTGGAAGGAGGATACAACCCCCTATTCTTAGGCTCCAACTTAAAGGAAGCTATAACTCCTTGAATTCTCTGGCTCCAACCAAAAGGAGGCTACAACCCCCTAATTTCTTCGACTCCAACCAGAAGGTGGCTACAACCACCTATCCTTTCCCCATCTCGCCACCCTGAAATATAAGTGTATACCAATTGTCACTACCACAAAATCTTCCACTGTCACTGTCTCTTTCACTATGTCTCTTTCATTGCCAATTTCTTTGTCACTCTATCTCTATCACTATTTTTGTCACTATGTCTCTATCACAAATTTTTTTCACTCTGTCTCTGTCACTATCATTGTCTCATAAACCTATATCTTCTCATCAACCAACTAAAACTATACCATACCATGCATCAATTGTATACCAAAATACATATTATATCATACATCAATAAGGAATAATGATTAATCATGAACTATAGCATCAACCATGTGTAACCTGTACCATATACCATACCATCAGCCATATGTAGATATGTACCTTATCATCAATGAATTATCTAAAAGAACCCATGCATGTCCCTCATGTATATGCCACCATACAAAATGAATATGCCTCAACCATGTACAATCACCTCAAACATATGGACTGTAAGAATCATGTCATATGATGAACCAGATATAAGAGTATTCCTCACTCAACCAAGAAACCAAGATATACCATACCCAAGTACCAAACTGACCATACCAAGTATGCCTCAACCATACACCATATCATGACCAAAAGCAACCATCAAAACAAGTATAAAACCATACCAATACCTTTGTAGATGACCTCAAACTCTGAGATGTTGACCTGTAACTTTCCTTCATACTTCATGGACATGGTACCAACATTTACTCAACCATTCATGAGCCTTTTTATAGGGTCACGACTTTCTCTTCTATTTCTCGTGTATATACATGTTTTTCTCCATTGTATCATGCATACATACACTCCCTTTCAGACCTAAAACCCGCATACACCTCATAAAGTAGGGTATGTTTCAACTATGAAACTTTCTCCTTCGACCTCCCTTTTCTACCTCATAAAATGATGCTACAACCTTAGCAAAAAGATCACTAGATCGAAAGAAAGATAAGCAATGAATAAGTATGTGAGTGTACTTGTGAATGACTCCTTGAGGTGTATTTATACTTGTGTTAGGTAACTCCTCTCCTTAATTTAGGGATTCTATGGTTTTCTTGTTACAACAAATTTACCCTTTCATTAAGGACTTGTAACCAACTAGGGGCTTCTTCACCATTTCTTCAGGCTTATTGTTGATACTGAGAGGGGGGTGAATCAGTATCAAGTACAATTTAAAAACATTTTCCAACTTATACTTAAACCATTCAATTATATCCAATGAGAAATGAACAATAGTATAAGAGTTACACCAATACACCACAATACACCATG
>ML793133.1:70703-83095 GCA_009831015.1 Picea engelmannii
TCTCCTCAACCATGAGGATCCACGTGACGTGACACATACCACCGGAAACAACATGATGTATACTATCCATCCATGGGTATTTTATCTGCATGTTCATTTTCCTTCATGTCCAAATAACTTCATCAATATTGTGGTCCAAAACCCATGACTAGGGTTGACATCAATGACAACAACCAATCTTCCAACACTTATAAATTCACAAGGTCATATCTCCCTAACCGTGAGGAACTGCATGGCATTCCACATATCATGGGAAATGGAACAACGATTAATATCCATTTATGAGTGTATTTCCTGCATTTACTCTGTCCATCATGTCCATATTCCTCATTCAAATTTGGGTACCAAAACCACCCATCAGGGCTTCCTCAATGGTTGACATTAATGACAATCAAACTATCAACAATCTCCCCCTTTGGCATTGATAAAAGAAATTAGGCATGACAATACTTATTCCCATGCATCCCCTTTGTTCATGCTTCTCTCTCTCTCTCTTTGTCTACATGCCTTGCTCTATCTCTCCCCCTTTTACATCGATGACAAAGAGTAATACTCCTCTTAGGGCTTCTCCCCCTATCTATAGGCTTATTTTGTCTCTAAGACATATAAGAAAATGCATTTTGTAGTTTTCTCCTGCTTTGGGTTTCCATGTAAAACATTGGTGTATTGTGTATGTGTATGATTGTTCATTTGTTCATTGCTTATTTACTCTACATTTATTAGATGATAATGCTACATTGATATAACACTTGGATTATATTGTTAAAAAATATTAATTGCTCTATTATTGATTCACCCCCCCTCTCAGTAATCCAACAACATGAACAAGAACCACTACATTGTGACAGATTTCGTAAAATAAATCCTTGGATTTTTCCTCCCACGGCTTGGAATGGTAGAAGTGAATGGGCTCTACACTTGTCGAGGTCCATCTCCAATTCATCAATGGGAAAGGTGTGATGAAACAGATGGCGTCCATGACATACACATACATATAGAAAGGGGCGGGCTGCCCCTTTGATTTCGCTAATTTCTATTCAGTACTTCATTTGACCAAGTTATCTGATGACATTTTGGCCCAATTAAAAGTGTATCCCTCGGTCACCTCGTTCATGATAGATACCCATTTCACCGGGAAATGAGTATGGATTTTATTCCCGAACAATCGACAAAGCATCATGGCTATGTAACTCATGTGAGCGTCTAATGATGTTGTGGCATACATACCATGAGAGTTGGCCCTGAACTTCTCTAGGTGCCCCCACCAGGATCGTATTATATCAGGACAACTATTGTCATATTGGATGCATTCCATTTGCCCGAAATCCAAAATAAATGCAGCATTGTAAGTATATTTAGGATTGGGAGATAGATTATACGTTACTTGGAGGTGTTCTGGTTAGAAAGAACCAACGACAACCTTCTTGTGGTTGACAATGCTCCTAGTCTGGACGTTGATGTTTTCCAGGGCCCAACTTATCATATTGTTATATGGCATGAGCCTCAGCCATGCAACTATCTTGTGTAGATATGAATGGGCTACATGTCTGAGCTTGGATGCAAAATATTCATCTACTTCATCACCATAATCCTCTGGACAGTTTATGATTTCCCGTTCCAAAATTATGAAAACCTGTGTCCAAGTTTTAACAATGTTTGTGGCTCGAGGCGTTGTGTCTGATAAAACATCTGCATTTGGGTTTGAAACCTCGCCCATTGTATCAATATTCTTCATCATTTTCCGTGGTGCCATAATATCAAGAGAACAGAATGAGGTTTCTTGTTGTAGATGAATTGTGTGAGCTTCTTAATCAGATAAAACTTGCTACTTTGTGGAAGGTGAAAATGAATTCAAAATCAAAGTGTTTTTATTCACATCGAATGCATTGATTCTAGTAGAGATTCACTGATGGAAAATTTATTAACTTACATGGAAAATTTTGCCTCACAATCGACAATGTGTGTTAATAAATCATTATCCTTAACTAGTCGTAAATGCCATTAATATTCGGTGGTTCGTGTTCGGGAGTTTTAGATGAGACAGAGTGAGAATTATCTGAATCCAAAATATGTGAAGGCCCTGGATAATCACTTTTAATCTCTTAATTAATCATGTTTAAAAAGGTGTGTCAATTTCGAGCGTTTCGGGAGTTCAGACTTCGAGAACTTCAAATACAGCTTGAGCGGAAATTCCCAAAACTCGAACTATGAAGTGATTTATTATCTATTGAAAGTATTAATTAATCATATTTAACTTTAAGCATTTCGAAAATTTGGACTTTGGAGATTTTAGAATATGATACAGGGTAAACGTCTGAACTCTGGAGTGCAAATTCATTGATTATCTCTTGATCACGATTAACTTCATTAATGAACATTTAATACTTCAACATTTTGATATTTCGGTGATTCATGCCTTCCTTCTTTGTTCAACTCTTAAAGAATCATCTCTCGTAGTGGCGTGTTATGGATGACGTCATTTTGGATGGTGTGTCTCAGAAAAGGAGGTGCCACATGATAACTCCAGAGAGAATCAAAGATATAGGTGTACTATGACTCATGTCTTTTAAAGGTTTAGGAAAAGCAATGAGCGAACACTTTCGGGTTTCAGAGCTTCAGGTTTTTTATTGTTAAGAATTATAGAATCACCTAAAGCGTGAAGCTCTCAAGCGAGTTTTAGTGATTTGCCTCTTTAAAATTCAAGTGGTTCCAAAACTTAGAAGGTGTTAGGGTCGTTCAATCAAAAAAGGAAAAACTCATCAACGGTGGACATTTTTCGTGCCTTATTTCTAATTAACCAGCAATGAATTTGATTTAAAAATCGAAATTTATTTTCTAAGTTATCGTTTTCTTTGGGAAAGATTATAATTTCATGAGGTGAAGAATATAAAGCTCAAAAGTTCATAATTGTATGTGTTCCAACATAGGCTCCATCTGGGGATCACGTCTCCCTGTGAGACGTGGAATAACAGTAGACTTAGTGCCTTTATTGGGCAAATGGAGTCATTATTGCATTTCTGGGAAACACTTTTAGGGATTAATCATACAGAGAAAAATTGAACTTCGACCGAACCACAAAAAACCTTCAAAACACACCTAATCATCAATATCAAGTTAGGCTATTTAAAATTTCCCTTTCTTAAAACTGAGTTTGGATTTTGATCAATTTTGTTCGCATCAAGGTTAAGTATATGTAACAAATTATTTAGGGAATCCCTAGTTGGTTCAGAATGTAAATATTATTGGAAAGAGAATTAGATGTCAGAGTATGTCATGTAGATATGTATGACAGTGATACATATATCATAGACATTGCTTCACTGCCAGCAAGTCTGTTCAGTACCCCGATGAAGTTATCTACTTCTCCCATTGAATTTCCTTTCACCACTTCAATTAACACTTTTGCATTTTGTTGAGATGAGGGCAATCATTACATGAATTTCCTTTCATCATCTCTTTTTGGACAAAATGGGGGCAATTGAATTTCGAATTTCCTTTCACCATTTGTCTTGGACTATATGGGGGCAATTAGATTATGAATTTCCTTTCACCATCTGTCTTATATTTTTAATATTTTTAAGCGGGGGCAATCAATCTGTATGTATCATACAAGGGATGATATCTTCTTAAATGTTTTTAAAAGAAAGGTATGTCATAAGTTTTTAAGCATCCTTTGAAACTAATTTCCTTCCAATCTTCAATACACCTTCACCTATATGGAAGATTTTATAGGGACTTTGAATTTTAGGAATCAACCTTAAATGAATTAGTCATTTTAAAACCAGATAGAAGAGATAAAGTTATCAGGATTAGCCTAGACATACTTTCTTTCAGTTAAAATCAGAGGAACATAAAGATTTTCACCTAATATCATTTTGAAGATATGTTTTTTAAGTTTTCAAAGTTAAGGTGAGATTCTTTCTTTCTATGAAGACTAATTGGAAGAGAAATAAAGCTCAGGGATAGGAAAAATAAAATAGAACGATGATTCAGAGGGGCACACAAAAAAGGATCTCTTTCTGACATAAGTTTTTTTATTGATTTTCAAACTTCTTTTCAAGCCTTTTTTATCTTTATTTTCTTTCTTCTTTTCTTTTATTTTTTATTTCATTTTCATTTTATTCAGAGAAGGTTTCAGAATTTATCTATAATCTCATAATTCCCTGATTTTTTATCAAGTGAGAACATTTATATGAGTGAAACCTCCTTCTCATTCAATAATATTTCCTCAAAATTTTAATTTGAACTAATGCGGGAGGAGTTCATACCTCAGATTTCCTTTGTATTTTCAATCATGTAAATTATTAATTTATCATCTGTTTTGAGAGAAAGGGAATGCCTTTGAAAAATGAGTGTTGGATTCGGATGCATCCTTATCTCTTTTCTAGTAGTATGTATTCTGCAAGAAAACAAAAATGAGGGTGTTATATATGTTTTTATATTTTTGTTTTGATGATATTAAGTGAACCTGGTTTATTTACAATAAAAGCGAAATTTGGATCATTTACAAAAGAAAAATAAGAATTACAAGTCGAAACAGGAAACCAAAACCGGTATATTCAATGGGAATGTGAAATATGACTATTGCATAAAATGTTTTTGGTAACACCCATTGATAGGAGCGTCAAGAATTTTTTCGTCGAGGTTTTCTAGTAAGAAAAAATTATTCCCCTCAGCAGCTGCAATCTTGAATGGTCTGAATCAAAGATGGTCAAACCTATCATGTTTCCCTACATCCTCTCTTTTGGCGTCCCACTTTAAGACTAGATCACCAGGAAGAAACTCCCTATCTTTAGCCTTTTTATCGAACATGACCTTCATATTATCTTGGTACTTTTGAAGTCTATCATCTACTTCGACTCTATTTTGTTGAACTTCGATTAGTTGATTTATCCTTCTTGACATGTCATTTGGCTCTTCATTTGCATCCTGCCAAATCTTCATCATAGGAAGAGAAATATTGATAGGAAGGACAACATCAGTACCATAAAATTTTTGAAAAGGGGACATACCTATTGATTTCTTGGTGCCGATTTGATTCGCCCATAAGGTGTATTTCAGGTGAACGTGCCAAGCCTTCTTATTTTTTGTTAACACTTTTTTTATTATAGTCATCTAGATCTTGTTGGATGATTCAGCCAACCCATTCCCCTGAGGATAATAGGTCGTAGAATGTCCTAACACAATGTTGTATTTTTGGAAGAAATTGACCATTTCCATAGATTTGAAAGCTTGGGCATTGTCGGTGATTATTTTTCGGGGAAAACCAAATCTCAATAGGATATTCTCTTCCAAAAATTTTATTACCACCAAATCCGTAGAATTCCAAGTTGGAATGGCTTCGACCCACTTCATGAAGCAATCGGTAGTGGTTAAAATCCATTTATCTTGGGCACTCGACTGCGGATGGATTTCTCCGATGAAATCTAGACCTTATTGTTGAAAGGGAGCTTCTGCTTTGACCAGGATTAAGGGTGGTGCGGGGATTTTTTGCTTACTAGAGAAAATTTGACCAGAGTTTCAGGCTCTAACCTTTTCATTCATGTCAGTAAATAAATTTGGCCAATAATATCCATCTCTTAAAATATTATAGGTCGTTGCCCTCCAGGCGTGGTGTCCTCCACACACCCCTTCATGAAATTCATTTATGACACTTTCTATTTCAGGTTCTATTAAGCAGCATAATAAGAAACCTAGAGGATCCTTCCAGTACAGTTGGCCATCAATAATACAATATTTGATTGTCTGCAGCTTCAAAGTTCTCATTTTGGACAGAGTCATGTCTTTCAGGCACTGAAGAGTAATGAGATATGAAACAATATCGCTATACCAAGCGAAGGAAGAAAACTTATCTTCGATATGAATTGTAGGTGTTTGTTTATCAAGCTCCTCCATATCTGGTAGGTATTTGTGTGTTTCCAGGTGATTTATCCTGAGTGCCCTGAAATTTGATTTGGCTAATAGTTTCGATAGGCCTTGAACTTTGACTAGTTTGGTCGACTTTACTTCTATATCGAACACCTAAATTTTAGCTAACCACCGACCTCTCTTTCCATCACTATCTGGTTGAACCAAGATGACTTTGATAGTGCGTGTTGGCACGTAGGCAATTATTTTGGAATGCAACACATATGTCCTGAAAGCTTTGAGAGCTTTCACCATTGTGTAAGCTTATTTTTCCAGTACATCATATTTTAATTCTGCATCCCTGATAATTTTAATGTAAAAAGTCTATCGGTTGCTCGAAACCTTCTTTGTTATTTTGTAGGAGCATCACTACGATAGTATGTTCAGAAGCGAAGGAGAAGATCAAGAATTCTTTAGTATAGTCTAGACTGGCTAACACTGGTGCATCGCCTATAGCTTTTTTGACTCGCTCGAATGATGCTTTAGCTTCGACGGTCTATTTCACTTGGTTTTCCTTCTTCAACATATCTATAATCAATTTAATTATTTCAGCAAAATTGGGAATGAATCTTCTCAAAAAGTTTATCTTTCCTAAAAAAGATTGAATTTCCTTTTTGTTCCTAGGAATATTAATTGTTTATATAGCCTCAACTTGTTTTGGGTCAACCTTGATTCCCTCCTTTGACACTATATGACCCAAGAGCTTACCTTCTTGCATAGTGAAATGTGATTTCTTAGGATTAAGAGACAAACTGAACTTTCTGCATTTTTCGAAGGTCTGCCTGAGGTGTACCAGGTGTTCTGCATCAGAATTAGAAAAAAATGTCAAATAATCAAGATAAATAACAACAAATTTGTCTTTCTCACCGACGAACATGATGTCCATCGCTCTCTGGAAATTAGCCCCTACGTTCATCAAACCAAATGGAATTTTATCATACATGAAAGTTACCCACACAGTGGTAAACGCAGTCTTTTCTTTGTCATCTTCATGGACAACAATTTGATTGTATCTGGAAAAACCATCAATCATGGACATCCTGCTAGTACCAACTACCTTTTCTAGAACATGATCCATTTTTGGGATTGGGTAGTTGTCTTTGAGGGACGACTGGCTTAAGTTTTTGAAATCTACATAGAGCCTTATCTTGCCATTTTTCTTTCTGACTGGGACTAAATTCGCTACCCATTTGGACTACCTGAGTGGAACAATAATTTTTTCATCGAGAAGTTTCTTGACTTCCCTTTCTATCACTGGCAGGAGAACGGGATTTATTTGTCCGAGTTTCTACCTAAAAGGTTTGATACCATGTTTCAAAGGAATCTTGTATTCAATTACAGAGGTGTCGTAAGTTTTTAGCTCATCATAGGACCACGCAAAAACGTCTTTATATTGCCTAAGAAACTCAGCGTACTTATTCTTCATTTGGGCTGGAAGGTATTTAGATATCTTGACCAGTTTAGGATTTTCCTCAGTTCCTATATTACAGTCTTCAACCTCTTCGGGCTGAGGTCATAAGGTAGATTTTAAAGGTATGTTGTCCTAGTCAAATAATCTCTCTAAGGGGATCAGACCTCTAGGGATCTAATTGTTCTTAAGCATGAGAATGTTGTGGTTTTCAATCTTATCCTGGAATTTTTTAGTGTCTTCACCTTCCTACATGACCCAAATAGGATTGTTCTACTTTTCCTGATCTATGTCAGTTTCATCAAACTCGTCGACCATTTCAAGGAATTGTTTGATTTTTTTTTCATCTTCAAATACTTTCCAGTGTTGAAAATTGTTTGGGATCGAAGGCCTGTGTATCATTTCGATGTGATCTTTTAGTTTTAGGATGATAGGTGGTACAAAGATCGTTGCATCTTTGGCTAAAGAATCGGCTTATTGATTTTCCATTCTAGGAATGGAGTGAATCTTAAAGGAAGAGAAGAAATTTTCTATCAAATCCCAGGTGCAATTTCTATATGACCTTAGTCGTGGATGCTTGGCTTGATACTAATGTTTTATCTATTTCACAATGAGATCTGCATCACCATAAATTATCAGATGTTCAATTTTCAACCTTTTGGCAGCTTCTAATCCTAAGACTAGTGCTTGATATTCACAGACATTATTTGTATAATCAATCCCCCACTGTAATATATATGAGAAGGGAATAATGTGCTCATCTCTTGGTGCTACAAATAACACTCCAGCCCCTACTCCTTCGCACGACGAAGCGCCATCGAAAAACATTTTCCACATTCCTTCTCTACTATTTACATTTTTCTTTGTTTTTTCTACTTTTTTATTTTCTTCTTATGTACATTCTTCGAAATCATCATCTATCGATAATATACAATTTCCTAAGTCTTGATCAACAACATAGACTGGGTAGTTATTTGGGTTTTGTGGGTTACTTACCGTATACGCCAGTCTAGTTTCTCTGTACAGTCGTGTGAATTGTCCACCAAAAATTGTTATCATAGCGTAAGTCATATCCAGTTGAACTGGTCCTAATTTGGCTCCCCAAGACCTAGATAGAAGTATGTCGTACTTGGATGAGATGTCATCAACGACCACATCCACAAGAACACTTTTCATGGGTATCTGTGCAAGATTTACTACCAAATATTTGATCATACCTAGACACTTAACTTTTTTGGAATCAAACGAATATAAGTCTTGATAAGGTCTAGTAATTTTGAGGCTCAATTTATCCATGATAATTTTAGGCATTAAATTATGAGAGGCCCCAGAATCTAACATGCAGTTGTGGAGTAAGTTTTCATGCACAGTTAGTGTGATATAAAATGGAGCAACAGAGTCCTTAGTATTTTCGATGTGTGGACCAAACATGATCGTAGGTCTTTCATCTTGCAGATTAATAACATTTGCATGACATTCAGCATTAGAAAAATTTATCATTTTAGCAATTTTCTTTTTATAGATCCGTTTTTTTGCAAGCTCGACTAGAGGCATGGGGATTTTAATTTTATCAACTTTGTTTTCTAAACTGAAACCTCCGATTGTTTTTATTTATTTATTTGGTTGACACTTGTGCTTCTATATTTTCCAGTTTTTTAGCTTGTGTTGCTCTCGTTTCAACTGCTTTTGTTTGGGCAACTTGTGTTTCAGTCAATATTTTAGTAATTGCTTCCTCATTCATTTTATTTTGTGACAAAATATTTTTCGGTGGAGCATTCATAGGATTTTTTTTCTAGGTATTAAATCATACTTATGTTGGATTTTGGTCATTATTGAGTCGACGAGTCCTTGATAAGCAGAATCTCCCAGATTATTGATGTTTTCTTCATTATTAAAAAAGGATTATGGATCTAAAGACTTCTGATAATCTTGTCTTTTTAAATGTGGTCCGAGATCATCATCACTAAGGTTGTTTAGGTCTTCTTCTAACTCATAATTTTTCATACCATCCCTCTACATAAAATTTTCATTTTTAAATGGGGCTTGGATCTTTTGATCTTCATTTTTTATTTGTCTCGGTTGTATTTGATGGTTAGGGTTTCTCTTGAACTGATTCCTAACATAAGTATCAGGTTTGGCTTGATCTAATTCCATCCTGGATATCTTGTTTGATAAATCTTTGATTATTTTGGCCATCTCATCCATTTTCTCTTCTGCAGACTTCCCAGACCCAGATGCTTCTGCATGTTCTTTGAAATGTCTAGGTTCTCTAGTTCCCATATCAACTTTGGTTTTTAATTTCCCGGATGCCATCATATTTGATTCGATTTCTATGGAATCATCTTGCATTCCTGCTAGAGTGTCAGATCTTCTTTCTCTTAAGAGGAGGGAAAATTCAAGTTCAAAAGCCCCTGCAAAAGCTATCTTTGTTGCAGGTCAAGAGGGTTTGACTTTAGTTGGGATCTTGTTGTATAGTTAATTGAACCTGTGAGTAAATTCAAGAACTAATTCAGAATTCGTTGTTCTCAAAGCCCCAAATTTAGTTAAATAATATAGATGGTCCTTCTTCTCTCCCCACTGTCTTGGGAAGGCATTTTATAGATCATCATATGATCGTAAAGAACCTATCGGTAGTCCTTAGAACTAGTTTCTCACTTGTCCTTTGAAGGTTTGTACTAACATCCTTGAGTAAACATATTCGTGCTCGATGACAAGGATATCAAAAAACTAATCAAAAAAGGCTATGTGCTTGGTTGCAGTTAAATCTCCTTACCCCATAAATTTGGGTAGGTTTTTCATATAATTTTCTGGAAAATCATGAAGGACGACAGGGAGGACCAAGGGGGCATATCTAGTAGCTACCTTGTCAAATATTCTAGGAGGCGGAGCTTGTCCTTGACAATGTCCACCTGCTCCTCCGCCTCTGATGCCACCAGCACAAGCCATTGGAATCTAGGAGATGGACTTCGGGGGCTAAATAGGGGATTTTCAAAAACTTTGAGGGACTGAAGTGGTGACCTTTTGACAACTTCGAGATGTGGCGAAGGAAATTCCAGAAAAAATTCGTTAGGAGCTGGAAAATCTAGAAAAGAAGGAAAAGGGAAATGTGGGTTGGTTTCCTCAAACTTACAAGATGTATATATAGGAGAAGCAATAGAGGGTGAATCAGGGTATAAAATATATTCTTCATAGTTTCGAGAAATTGAAACCTTTACTTCGGGTAAGGGTGGAAACGTCAGGGTGTCAATGACAGTAGGTATCGAGAGGGATTTTTTTTTCTGACTGGTAGGAGTACCATTCGAGTCAATCTCAATTTTTATTTCAGGAATAATTACCTCTAGATTATCAAGCTTAGCTTTGGGTTTACTAGTTCACGCCTCTACAGAGGATACTTGTTTAAAACTCTCTCCAAGGGTTAGTTATTCAATTTGAACTTTAGCATTAACTGGCATAACTTTGGGTTGATATACTTTACCTGTTGATGCAGTAGTCTGTTTTAGGTATCCCTTTGGTTTCAATAGCTTTTCGGGATCTGACACTAGTTTGGTCTTCTTATCATCTGGATTTTTTCTAGTATTCTTTCAACCGAATGCCAGTTTTGTCTATGGTGGAGCCGCCAAGTGAAAAATAAAAAATAAGCCTTACTTGTGTATTCAATCTTTGTTCACCATCAAAGATAGAAATTTACCTTGTCGTTTTCCCAAAGAAAATAACTTTGTTTTTTTGTCCCCGACAACGACGCCAAAAATATGTTGTTCCTAAGATTAAACTTAAGGCTCAAAGAGTAATGTCAAGCATCAAGAAAATTTAAAGAGATTGTTTTGAAAGAGTGCTCTTTCTACCTTTAGTTATATAAGAAAATATACTTACATGAAATTAATAATAGGACAATATAGAGGTTGTGTTTCATTGTCTGAGTCACAATTATGATATCAAATGGTGTGGGAGAAACTTACAAAACCATTAAACAAAGCTAGGCATCAATGGCTGATGAATCTCACCTTCTTTGTAGTGGAAGAAATTAAAGAGTGTTCTCTTGAACAGTATATGAGATGCAGTAATTCAAATAGCTTGCAGGATTTATATTACTTACAGTAAATACAAAGGAAAAATTGCTTACTTAATGAATTACCAATATAATTTGATTACAGTAGTTGTGATACTAAATTGGAATCAATTTCTTATTAAGAAATTACATAAGAAAATTTTGGAGATGTGGAAATACAGAAGAAGCACATAACTCAAACTGAACAGAATTTGGAATCTATGTCTGCACTTGTATTAATACTCAATAAAGGAGAGTCTTCTCTATTACATCTGAAAAGAAGCAGCCCTAAATAGATCTTGGATCTATGTATTTATACAAAAATCGTCACAAATCAAAATGGTTGGACTTCTTATAAAAATAACATACACTTGAATAAGACAACATCATGTAAAATCTAATAAGATCTGCTATTGTTCTCCTCTGTCTCTTCATCTGCTGGGAAAAAACACCCCTTTCCTTTATTCCTTTAGGATGGATACATCTATCGTCTGGCCTTCTTAATAATTCGACATATTTTCCTGGCTGTTTTAGTTTCAGTTCCATCTGTCCCTCTAGCTATGTTCAACCATGCAATGACATTTTCTTACCGGCTCCCAACTGTGTTTTCTTTTCCATGTTCAATGCATCGGTTGCATCTATTTAATAATTCCACTACCAACCTTGAGGGCTCAATTGTTTCATTTACCTCGAAAGTGAATAAATTACTCTCCATCTGTGGCAACATTTCTTGGATTCTTTTCACCTCTTGAGCTAAGGCCTGGAACTGTGAACTTGGGTTGACTAGATGTTATAACCCTAAAATGCACCATAAGTTTTTCAGGTCAGTTCGAAACATAAGTAGCTCAAAAAATCTGAGTGAAAATTCTGTAGGATTGCTGCTTGAAAGATCTTGTCATACTTGAAAAGAAAAAGACTCTTTTTGAAAAGTTATTGTTTTTTGCATGTTAGAAAAAGTTTGCTTTCAGCATTTATGTGCATTTTTACTTTGAGTCAGTTGTATACACCATCAGTTTCACTACCATGCCTTGA
>ML793133.1:96720-110784 GCA_009831015.1 Picea engelmannii
TGTGTTTGCCTGAGAAAAGGGGTTGAGATTTTGGGTAGAAGGATAAAGATTAAATCTGAAGGGTCATGATCTGCATGTAGGCTTAGAACCCTAGCTTACTAGTCCGTAGGGTAAAATACCCAACAACACTAGACATTTGTTTATTTTAAGAAGATCAATCTGGATCATTTCCTGAATGGATGACAGAGTTTCTTCTTTTCTCTTTCTGGAATTATGTTGGTTCATTTCAATATTGATTTTCCCCAGGGCCTCCACGATACTGCTTCCCTCAAAATCAATCAGCCTTTTGTCTAATGATGAAAAATCTTCTTGGCAATCGTCATTTACCTCCCTAGATAATCTCCTGCTCTTGGCCAAATTTGTTTCCCACACCTTCAGTGCCATATCACCTTGTAATTTCTCAGAAGGAGAGAGCAGAGGAAAATCAGGGGCATTATCTTTATGTGCCAATATGATGGCTTCTTGAAACCTAGCTCGGGTTGAGTGAGCTTTTCTTTCCTTAATATATATATATATATATATATATATCCTTCAGAGCAAGGTCTACTTCCCGGTATCACTTTTTGATGGCATCAACCTTCATAAAAAGATCCTGCTGGACCATTTCCAGTTTTTCGTTTATTTCCAATGTTTGAGACTAGAAGGCAGAGATATCTACTGAGGTACCTTCAGTCAGGTCTAATATGGCTTGCAATTTCCTTATCAATTCATCACGTTGAGTGACTAATCCTTGGTTGGCCTGTGAATTTCGATGGAGCTCCTCGAGGTTAGCCTGCAGTTGTTGGATTTGTTGTCAATCATGAGCTTTGATTTGATCAAAGTCTTGTCTCATCGTGTTCCTGATAGTTTTTTCCATGGAAAGTATTTGATTTTGCAAATTCTCTACCAGTAGACAATTTTTCCGCAGTTTTTCGGATAAATTGTCCACAGACCATTGATTGGTTGTGGAAAAAGCATCTAACAAACGTGCAACTTATTTTGTGAATTATGTATCATCTATATCATTCCCGTCATACACCATTCTCTACCTTTTGGTTATCACTCCATCTTTTTGGTGTGATTCTCTTTTCACGATAGTCTTCCTTTTCTTACAAAAGAAGAAATCCGAAGGAGGCATCTCTTTAAGTGAGATAGAAGTAAGGTCGCTTACCAAAATAATTTCAGAATTAGGATTTTTGAGGCTAGATTGTAGAGGTGTCAATGATGCAATGGGAGTACCAATATTCATTGATTGTTGTTTCTCTGTTGTATTTGAGATACTAGCGGGGATGGCTGGCATCAAAGGGGGTATATCACATCCCCACCTCATGTAAGCTTTGATCTATTATAAATCTCGGGGGATCAACGAGACTGACAAAGATGCTTCTAATTGTTGAGTCCATACCTCTAAGCTCTTCGGGGTTTCCTCAGCTTTTTTTTTACCAGAGTGGCTCACTTCTGAACCTGTTGATGTGACTTATTAGGAAGGAGGAGTGGTTATTTTTTCTCCTTGTAGTATCTTAGGTAGGATATTTTGTCAGTGTCTTTCAAAACTAATAAAACCTACTTGTTGTTTTAGAGACAGGGATTGAAATTTGTCCTGCACCTCTTCGTAAGATCTAACTCTCCTGAATATTTCGTCGTGTAGGGAGTTTTCATGCACATTCCTCCTCATGTTGAATTGGGCTAGGTGGTTTTCCACAATATTATGTGGATCATGTCTTTTGAACTCAATGTCAACCAATTTGACATCTTCCAAAGCTGCGACCTCCACTTTGGAGTGACCGAAATCCAATAGTGAAAACATGCCGACCTGGATAGGAAAAGTCGGCCATACATTTTTCTGTGTTGCCTTTAGCTCTTTGTTGATGCCCCCTATTACTTTCTGGTAGGCTAATTCTCTGCATACCAATCAGTCTAGTAAAAATCGTTGGAGATCATGGGGAGGAACTGAGCATCCAAAAACCATGATATAAGAGAAGTTTTCTTCAATAAACCAATCTGCTAGTTAACCCATATTTCCCATAATCCTATATGAAATTCAAGGAGGTGGGTGACCATATAGGGCTACATGAAAAGGAACCACTACATTGTGATAGATTTTGTAAAATAAATCCTTGTCTTTTTCCTCCCACAGCTTGGAATGGTAGAAGTGAATGGGATCTGCACTGGTCGAGGTCCAACTCCAATTCATCAATGGGAAAGGTGTTATGAAACAGATGGCCTCTATGACATAGGCATACATATATAAAGGGGTGGGCTTCCACTTTGATTTCTCTAATTTGTATTCAGTAATTCCTTTTTCCAGGTTATCTGACAACATTTTGGCCCAATTAAAAGTGTAGCCCTCGGCCACCTCGTGCATGATAGATACCCATTCCGCCGGGAAATGAGTAGGGATTTTCTTCCTGAAAAATTGATAGATAATTATGGCTATGTAAATAATGTGAGCGTCCAACGACATTGTGGAATACATACCATGAGTGTCGTCCCTGAACTTCTCTAGGTGCCCCCACCAAGACTGGATTATATCGGGACAACTCCTATCGTATTGGATGCATTCCATTTACTCGAACTCCAAAATAAATGTAGCATTGTAAGTATATTTAGGATTGGGATATAGATTATACATTACTTGGAGGTTTTCTGGTCGGAAAGAACCAACGACAACCTTCTGATGGTTGACGATGCTCCTGGTCTGGATGTCGATGTTTTCCAAGGCCCAGCTTATCATATCATTATACGACATGAGCCTTGGTCATGTAGCTATATTTTGTAGCTCTAAATGGGATACATGTCTGAGCTTGGCCGTAAAATATCCATCTACTTCATCATCGAAATCCTATGGACTGTTTATGATTTCCTGTTCCAAAATTTCAAAAACCTGTGTCCAAGTTTTAACAGTGTTTGTGGCTCGAGGCATTGTGTCTGATAAAATATCCATATTTGGGTTTGAAACCTCTCCCTTTGTATGGGGCTTCTTCATAATTTTTCGTGGTGCCATAATATCAAGAGAACGAAACGAGGTTACATGTTGCACAAGAATTGTGTGAGTTTCTTAATAAAATAAAACTTGCTACTTTGCGGAAGGTGAAAATGAATTCAAAATCGAAGTGTTTTTATTCACATCAGATGCATTGATTCTAGTATAGATTCACTGATGGAAAATTTATTACTTTAAATGGAAAATTCTACCTGGAGATCCACAATCTGTGTTAAAAAATCATTATCCTTAACTAGTCGTAAATGCCATTAATATTCAGCGGTTCATGTTTGGTAGTTTTAGATGAGACAGAGTGAAAATTATTCGAATCCCGAATCTGCGTAGGTTAATCCTTGGATAATCTCTTTTAAAGTATTAATTAATCATGTTTAAAAAGGTGTGTCCATTTCGAGCGTTTTGGGAGTTCGGACTTCGAGAACTTTAAATATAGCTCGAGCGGAAATTCTTGAAACCCGAACTGCAAAGTGATTAATTATCTAGTAAAAGTCTTAATTAATCATATTTAAGTTTAATCATTTCGAAAATTCGGACTTCAGAAATTTTAGAATACGATACAGGGTAAACGTCTGAACTCTGAAGTGTGAAGTCATTGATTATCTCTTGATCACGATTAACTTAATTAATGAACATTTAATACTTCGACATTTTGATATTTCGGTGATTCATGCCTTCCTTCTTTGTTAAGCTCCTGAAGGATCATCTCCCGTAGTGACATGTTATGGATGACATCACTCTAGATGATGTTTCGCAGAAAGGGAGGTGCCACGTGATAACTCCGGGGAGACTCAAAGATATAAGTGTACTACGAATCGTGTCGTTTAAAGGTTTAGGAAAATCAATGAGCAGACACTTTCGGTTTTCGGAGCTTCGGGGTTTTTATTGTTAAGACTTATAGAATCACCCAAAGTGTGAAGCTCCGAAGCGACTTTTAGTGATTTGCCTCTTTAAAATTTAGGCGGTTCCAAAACTTAAAAGTTTTTAGGGTCATTCGATCAAAAAAGGAAAAACTCATCAACAGTGGATATTGTGCATGCCTTATTTCTAATTAACTAGGAATGAATTTGATTTAAAATTCGAAAGTTATTTTCTAAGTTACCGTTTTCTTTGGGAAAGATTATAATTTCATGAGGTGAAGAATATAAAGCTCAAAAGTTCAGAATTGTATGGGTTCCAACATAGCTTATATACAAGTGCATACCTCTGAAATTTGTAGCACCATCCATTTTTTCTTCTAATCTAAGACAGTACATCATCTCAACAAAAATAAGTCAAAAATATGAATAAGAAGGTTCAATGTTAGGAAAAATGTCAATAAGCCTAAAAACCCTAAAATTTTAAATTTGACGGGTTGTTGATCTAAGGAGTGCAATAAGTGTTCTAGGGAAAGGAAATATGGGTTATGCTAAAATTCTTCCCAACTCAGCCCAATAATTTTCTCAATGATGTGACGTCTCCTAGGCTGCCAAGTTGGGGAAAGCCACTGCAATCAAGCCTTGATAAACACACACACACACACACACACACACACACACACACACACACACATATAATGAAAATTTAAACAGAGATAAACATTCTGATCATACACATATTCATGTGGAAGAGACAATAAACACATACATGCAATATATACATGAAATTTTGATAACATTATAACACATGTGCAATATACACAACATACAATTAACATAGAATTGGTACTTATCTTTTTATGAGAATACCACTGACTACGTGCAGACCTTCCACGAATCTCTCAACCTTATACCACGCTGCTTCAAGCTATCAATAGTGGGTCACCCTCAAGCTGGGACTAAAATCCACCCATGGAAAAGGAAATCCTAGGCTAGGTTGAGACTATGGAAATTTGCACCATGCAACATGAAGGATTCCCTCCAAGGATCCTACTTATGCCAACCTCTTACAGACTCACATTCCCCACATGCTTGTCCCACCCCAGAAATATACACCTTCATTGTTACACAATCCATTGGTTGCTCCACTTTCCTTCCAGGGCTTCTGCAACAATCTGGATCGGGAATTCTCAGAGCTCTGTAGTTGTTGTTGGACTCCCTCCAGGAGAAATCACTTCCCCAACAACCTCTCTCACCTGGAGAGAATTTCTCATAGGCCTGACAACCTACTTCTTCAACCCACAGGCCTAACAACCCACCTCTTCAAACAACCAGGTAACCGTAGTAGAAACATTGGGTGAGACAAGGGACGACTTAGTTAAATACAGAGGTTCACTATGGCAAGGGGTTCAATAATGGAAAAATTGGCTGACTGTGTTCCTTCTCAGTGCGTGAGTGAATGGGTGTGAAGGATGGCTAGAATATAGAGTGAACTCTTGAGGAAAGATCGCAATAATGATCATAATGGTGAGATCAAACCCCCACAACGATGGAATTTTCCACATAAATCGGCATGCGTCCTGGATGACACTTGGCTCTCCAGGAGCTCATTCCTCTCCACTTGGAGTTCATTCCTCCCCCCAAAGGAAATTAGGATAACAAGGTTTATTCCCAAACTTTAGTAATTTAGGAAATATATTATAACATTCCCTTGGGTTAAGCCCTCAATCTTAGCCCCTTTTTCCTAGCCTCTCAGCCCCCTTCCCTTTCCCTTCCTAGTGGATCTTAGTCCTCCATAACTCTTTCTTCATGGTTGGTCTACATGCAACAATGTATTTATATTAATGATCTGCATAATTACATATACAAAAATCAAGCTCATTAGCCTTAGCATCTAGGCTCTCCAACCTAATACAACATAAGCCTCCCAACTTACTAATACTTGGATCACCAGCCTACAAACATTATTTAAAAATCATTACAATCCCCTCCCCTTATTTTTGCATTGTCCTCAGTGAAACTCATTTACATAACATCAGCAAGGTTTCCTAAATCTTCAAAAATATGCGGGTATTCTGCCCGCATAGCATCTCCATGCTCCCTAGTTGCGTCCTTAGGACCGTACCAGGTCCATTGGACCTTTACAAGCCCTATGGCTCGATTCCAGAGCTGTTTGATTTTCTGGCTCAAAATGCGTACCAGATGCACTTGAAAAGTGCTTTCTTGCTCCACTTGAATCACATTCCAATCAATAACATGATTAGCATCAGGTATATATTTCTTAAGCAATGATACATGGAATACATTATGTATAGAAATAGATGTAGGTAATGCAAGCATGTAAGCTATTGGACCAATCCTCTCTAGGATTTCAAACGACCCAGAATATCTGGATGCCAACTTGGAACAATTTCCCAACTTTATGGAACTTTTGTTGGCCTTCACCTTCAAGAAAACATGATCACTGATCTGAAAATTAACTTGATCTAAAATTCAATATCTTTTAACCATTATTTTCATGTGAATTTTTAACTGTTAACCATCTTTGTAATGAAAAATTAAAGAATCGTCCATCAAGCACATGAGCACATAAACATGTAAGCAAACCATCTATGAACAAGAATTGGTAACGGAGTTCAACAAACCCCCTGGCTACGTCTCCGGGCCACTTTTCAAATGTGAAGGCTGATAGATTAAGTATTCAAATGCTTACAAAGTGAATTATGAATTATGTCTGTCATATACAGTAACAGACTTCAACAACAGATGCAAGATGAAATTCTGAGACTTTTAAGTATGAACATGAATACCTTTTTGTGTATCCAAAAGATTCTGTGAGCACTTTTCTGTTTGGATGCCTGAATGCAAAAACTGAAGTTGGATCTGGAATCCTTGTGAAAAACTAAGACTTTTGAGTATAAACTTGATAAATTTCATAATTGGACTCAGAATGCCCTTCTTAGCACAATTCCCAAAATCTGCCTCTGATTTGTACAGTTTGTACAACCTCGGGATGCATGAAAATCTAGAACCACCTTGATCCATGTGCAAAACCACCTCGGTTTGCATGCAAATCCACCTCAGGCTGCATGCAAAACCACCTCGGTCACTATGCAAAACCACCCCGAGCTACGTGCTAGTCTTTGCTTACATCAAAACTCTCACTTCGGGATTCGTGCCCATGCCTCATTTAAATAATGGAAAAGAAAAGCAAAAAGGGGAATGGGCCATAGGCCACACGCCCACCCAAATCCCATCAATTTTAGCACTTTATAAGATTATCGCGCCACTTCTTGCCACGTCTCATGGCGGTGGCGCGTTGGTAGTTGTGGTGGTTAGGGGGGCGGAAGTCTCGAGGTCAAACCCACTGGATTCTCCTCCCATCGCATATGCGATTTTGATATATATATGGCATATGGTTTGAACTTTGGCGTATTTATATGGTTGGATTTTGGTTATAACATATGGTTTGATATATGATTATGGCATATGGTTGAACTTTGGCGTATTTATATGGTTGGATTTTGGTTATAACATATGGTTTGATATATGATTATGGCATATGGTTTAATAACATTTAAATACCAAGGGGGCCTCGGTGTTGGCAAGGTTGAGGGCTAAGCCCTTGACCACCCCCTTTTTTCCCAACCATGGGGTCATGGTGGCCTTATCCTAAGGTCTTGGGTTCAATTCCCATAGCCCCAAATTACATTTTTTAACCATTTTTCACCATCTTTGACGAAACTTCAATTGTTGATATATTTGTCATCTAGAGGCCGTTTTTCCTCAAACGAATGTCACCGGAAAGCTACTGACGAACTCTTCCACTTTGTAAGATTTAATTTTCATTTTGAATACTTTAACTCTATCTAATTTTAATATGATCCACCTGGATCAAACCTTCCCACTGGAAATCTTTTTGGCCACAAAAAGTATGAAATCATTCAGAAAATAAGTGAGGACATGTTTGTCTCACTTGTCCTGTATCACCTATCCATTCTTCCTGGAACCTGTACATATGACTCAGCAATACAATGATCAACACTACACTGACATTGTTAAGTACATTAATCACATTCTTAATCACATTCTTAATCACATCTTCATTCAACATTGTCGGAACCAACCACATACTGCTGATGAGTAATAAGTTGAATATAAACATTGAACCTGTGAAAGAGATTGTACCCAAACCATGCTGACTTTTAACCATAGAAACACTATCAACCAAAATAGGTGCATTGTAGTGAAACGACACTTCCTTTTCATGCTTAGGATGCCTTTCTTCCTTACATTGTATAAACATAAGTGCCAAATTCCAACTTGCATTAACAACCCTTTTTAATTGTTGTGTAGTGCCCAATGATTTGTCATTTTTGAATGAATGTGAATGGACTATGTACTCAATTCCTTCTTTAAACAAGTGATATTGATTGTGTTCTCGATAGAAGATTTATTTTCGATCATATAAGTACAGACTACCCAACACAATTCCATAGATATCTAGTGGGACCACATCAAATTCAACCTCATATACAAACTTAGATGTAATTGCAAACTTTAGATCACATTGTTGTGTTACTTGTAATATTTTATCTTTGTATACCCAACCTAATGGATAAGGTTTCTTGTGTGTTTTTGTTGTTAATCCCAATTACTTAACTACTTCTTCTAAAATAAGATTAGCTTGAGATCCACTATCTATGAGTGTGTCGACCTTTGTTTTTTTTGTAATCACTCTTATATGAAACAATGCATTCCTCTTTCTATCCTTAGAATTGTCATCATATTTAGAAATAGAAGCACATGAATAACCAATGTTAGAATCATTATCAACAATAGATTTACCTTTCACACCTACGATTGTTATCTTTGTTTCTTCCTCGGAATCCGATCCAAGGTTCTCAATGATAACCATGGTTGTTTGCTTCCCCTTTCGATCCTTAAACCACTTTGGTTTCAATTCTGGATGTAGCTTCCAACACTTTGCCTCTTCATGCCCTTGCTTTTGACAATGCGAGCATGTAGGTCTCTCATCACCCTTCTTCATTGTAGTTGCATGTTTACTTTTCCACTTTTCCTTGCCTGCTTTTGCCTGGACAGATTCAACTGAAGAAACATCATGAACACTCTTCCTTTTTGACTCAATGTGAGTTGCTTGAACACATACCTCATCAAGGTTAGTCGGATTAAACATCAATATCATATGACATAAATAACTATGCAATCCTCCTATATATTTGAGAAGAGTTTCATGAGTGTAGAGAGGTATACCAAGTACCAATGCTCTTTTTCAAAATTCTTGTGTGTATTCTTGCACAATTTGTCCCTTACTTTGTCTCAAATTATGCCAATCCATCATAGCTTGTTGCATATACCCTAATGGATAAAATTGCTTTTTAAGTGATGAAATGAACTCATACCAAGAGGAAACGATTTTGCCTTTTGTGGCAAGATCCTCTTGAGATCTTCTCTCCCACCAAATGAGAGCAGTCCCTCCAAGTCGGAGAGAAGTCAATTGAATTTTAACAGCATCTTCAGTAAACTTTTGAATCCTACAATAAACTTCAATTTGACGGATCCAATTGTCCAATTTTTCAGCATTAAGCTCTCCATTATACATAGGTAATTCAAACTTAATATCAAGATTTAAATGAGGCATATTAAGATCAACTTTTGTTTTTTGCTTTCCAAATGGAGAAGGAATAGAACCATCGAGAAAAGATGGAGAAGTTGGTGGAGATTTAGGGGGTTCCTCACCACCTCCTTCTTTTTTATATTCTGTATGAGATGGTCCACCTTGTTCACCATTCTTTCTATCTTGATAGAGCTCCTCTACCATTGTTTGCATTCTCATGAAAGCTTTCAGAAATTCCCCTTCAGAAGGGATATAAGAAGTTGCTTCTTCTCCTTTTGGTGAAGACATCCTTCCTCTTCTTGAACCAATCTCTGGATCAAACTCTTCAAGTTCTCCTTCACCATTTTGAAGCCTGGATATTGTTAACATCAACTCACAAAGCAATGGTTAACCTCGCTCTGATACCAACTTGATCTGAAAATTAACTTGATCTAAAATTCAAGATCTTTTAACCATTATTTGCATGTGAATTTTTAACTGCTAACCATCTTTGTAATGAAAAATTAAATAATCATCCATCAAGCACATGAGCACATAAACATGTAAGCAAACCATCTATGAACAAGAATTGGTAATGGAGTTCACCAGACCCCCTGGCTATGTCTCCAGGCCACTTTCCAAATGGGAAGGCCGATAGATTAAGTATTCAAATGCTTACAAAGTGAATTCTGAATTATGTCTGTCATATACAGTAACAGACTTCAACAACAGTTGCAAGATGAAATTCTGAGACTTTTAAGTATGAACATGAATACCTTTCTGTGTATCCGAAAGATTTTGTGAGCACTTTTCTGTCTGTATGCCTGAATGAAAAAACTGAAGCTGGATCTAGAATCCTTGCGAAAAATTGAGACTTTTGAGTATAAACTTGATATATTTCAGAACTAGACTCAGAATGCCCTTCTTGGCACAACTCCCAAAATCTGCCTCTGATCTGTATAGTCTGTACGACCTCGAGATGCATGCAAATCCAGAACCACCTTGATCTGTGTGCAAAACTACCTCGGTTTTCATGCAAATCCACCTCGGGCTATGTGAAAAACCACCTCGATCACTATGCAAAACCACATCGAGTTGCGTGCTAGTCTTTGCCTGCATCAAAACTCTCACTTCGGGATTCATGCCCATGCCTCATTTAAATAATGGAAAAACAAACCAAAAAGGGGCGTGGGCCATAGGCCACGCGCCCACACAAATCCCATCAATTTCGGCACTTTATAAGGTTATCGTGCCACGTCTCGTGGTGGTGGCGCGTTGTTAGTTGTGATGGTTAGGGGGGCGGAAGTCTTGGGGTCAAACCCGTGGGCTTCTCCTCCCACCGCATATGCGATTTATATATATATATATATATATATATATATATATATATAGCATATGGTTTGAACTTTGGCGTATTTATATGGTTGGATTTTGGTTATAACATATGGTTTGATATATGATTATGGTATATGGTTTAATAACATTTAAATACCAAGGAGGCCTCGGTGTTGGCAAGGTTAAGGGCTAAGCCCTTGACCACCCCCTTTTTTCCCAACCATGGGGTCATGGTGGCCTTATCCTAAGGTCTTGGGTTCAATTCCCATAGCCCCAAATTACATTTTTTAACCATTTTTCACCATCTTTGACGAAACTTCAACTGCTGATATATTTGTCATCTGGAGGTCATTTTTCCCGAAACGAACATCACCGGAAATATGCTGACGAACTCTTCCACTTTGTAAGATTTACTTTTCATTTTGAATACTTTAACTCTATCGAATTTCAAGATGATCCACCTGGATCAATCACCCACTTTAAATTCCCTGTGAGTTCTATTCTTGTCAGCATAACTTTTCTTCCTATCTTGGGTAGCCTTTAAATTTTGTTTAATGTTCATCATTTTCTCTTTCATTTATCTGAGGAACTCTGGCCCAATCACTGCTCTGTCAGCTGGGTTGTCCCAACTTATTGGTGTGTTGCACTTTCTACCATAAAGTGCCTCAAATGGGCTCATCTTCAGTGATTCTTGATACCCATTGTTGTAGGAAAAATCTACCAAGTGTAGATAATATTCCCATTTAGATGGTTTGTCCATCACATACATCCTTATCATATCTTCTATCACTAGGTTCACCCTTTCTATTTTCCCATCAAACTCGGAATGATAGGTTGTGTTGAAGTTCATATTTGTTCTGAACCCTTTGAATAACCCCTTCCATAAATTTGAGGTAAACTTTGGTTCTCTATCAAACACAATTGTCTTGGGTATGGCATGCAAGCATGTTACTTCCCTCATATAAATATCAACAACATTGGTTGCCTTGTGAGTAACCTTCATAGGGACGAAATGGGCATCTTTAGTAAGATTTTCCACCACCACCATGATAGCATCATGTTGCTTGTTTGTTCTGGGAAATTGGGTGATGAAATCCATTGTCACCACTTCCCACTTCCACTCAGTAATGGGAAATGGATGCAGCAACCCAGCTGGGTATCTATGCTCATCCTTGACCTTTTGACACTCCAAGCATTTAGCAATGTACTCAACAATCTCCTTTTTCATGCCTGGCCAATAATAATGGCTCTTGACTGCTGAAACTATTTTATGATATCCTAGGTGTCCAACATAAGGTACATTATGCATCTCTTTTAAAATCGTACTCCTCAATTCATGAGAATTGGGTACATAAATTAAATTCCTGTACAAGAGAATTCCAACAATTCCCACTTCATAATCTTCATCTTTCTACTACATTTTACCTTGTTGTAATGTTGTTACCAATTCCATGTACTGCAAATTAAATTTTGCAGCCTCATAAATTATTCCTTTAAGATCAATATGATACATGTTAATGGATGTAGCATGAAGTTCATGCAGTCTCCTACTAAGTGCATCAGACACTTGGTTCTCCTTTCCTTTGATGTGATTAATATCAAAGTCATACTCACAAACCAATTCCAACCATCTGCTCTGACTAGCATTCAAAGTTGGTTCATCAAACAAATATTTTAGGCCATTATGGTCTGTCCTCAGCTCAAACTTCTTTCCCATGGGGTAGTGCCTCCACTTCTTCAAAGCGTGCACTATGGTTTCCAACTCCAAATCATGAGTGGCATAGAGCCTTTCATGCTCTTTCAATTTTCTAGACTCAAAACATATCACAAACCCATTCTGACTGACTCCACCAATTCCTTCTTTGCACGCATCTTTGCAAACCAAAAAATCTTCATTTGGATCAACAATCCTCAAAATTGGAGCACTGGTTAACAATTGTTTCAATTGTTGGAAGCTATTTTCACACTCTGTTGTCCATTGAAACTTCACAACCTTCCTTTGCAAGGAAGTGATTGGGTGAGCAATTCTTGAAAACCATGCAATGAATCTTTTGTAGTAACCAGCTAGACCCATGAAGGATCTAACTTGTGTCACATTCTTCAGTGTTATCCACCCTTTAATGGCCTCAATATTTTCAGGGTCCACTGCTATCCCTTCTTCGGATATGATATGCCCCAAATAATGAATTCTATTTTGATAAAATGATCACTTTCTCAATTTGGCATACAATTGGTGCTCTCTTAGCACTTGTAACACCATCCTCAAATGATGTTCATATTCTTCTTCTGACTTGGAATACACAAGGATTTTATCCAAAAAGACAATGAAAAACTCATTCATCAAGCACATGAAAACAATCGGTGCATTTGATAACCCAAATGGGACCACTGTGAATTCGTAGTGACCATACCTTTTCCTGAAGGTGGTCTTACTGATGTATTCATCTATGATCCATACTTGATGATATCTTGACCTGAGGTCAATCTTTGAGAATATCTTTGCATCATTTAACTAATCAAAGAGATCATCGATCCTTAGCAAAGGATACTTGTTATTTATAGTTACTTTATTAAATTGTCTGAAATCGATGCACAATCTCAATGTCCCATATTTCTTCTTCACAAAAAAGATTGGGGCACCCCAAGGTGACATAGTTGGGCATATATACCCCTTCTTCAGAAGCTTTTGTTGAGAACTCAACACACCCTAAAAGGCCTCTAGGATTTTTTTCTTTTTAGGTACCACTTGATCTTTTGAACTGTCTGTTTCGATTTAATTTTGAGAAATGTTTTGTCCTTGCTTATTCCCATGACTCTCATCATCTATTTAGGTTTTTTTTAACTTATGAAACCGCATGAATTAAAGGACTTGACACCTGAATAAAGAGTTGACAGCCAAAACACTTCACCTGACGGGCTCAGATTCAACATCGTAAGGAATTCAAAGAAGGGAAAGAACCACTCGGAAAATATCAGTTGTTGGTTGTGGAGCCTGATTATCTTCCTGATTCAGAGGTCCTTGCTTTCAGCTGTGTTTATACCCCATGAAGTATTTACACCCCAGAAGTATGTACACTCTTCCACGTGGGGGAGTGCAAAGGGGGGGTACCCCCTCTGCGGGGTTCGGGGGCAGCATCCCCCGATGGGGGTTCGGGGGCGAAGCCCCCGAAGAAAAAATTGCCTTGTAAAAGTATATTGTAATTTCATTGTAAATCTGGACCGTTCATTATAAGGTCGCAGATCTAACGGTAGAGATTATGTTAGGGTTTTTTTCCCTA
>ML793133.1:117968-158342 GCA_009831015.1 Picea engelmannii
GAGGGGGGGGGGGGGTGAATCAGTTGTTACCGTGCTTAAACAATTTTGCTTATTTTAACTCTTTACAGAGCACTCAATGAAAATCACAATAATGCAGGGAAGTAAGAAATAGAACATTTAGCATCATTCACACATATGAGATACACAGAGATAGATATTTCCTAAGGAAACCCATAAAGGGTAAAAACCTCTTCTTCTATATATGATAAGTAATCTTTACATGATGTACATTATCATACTTATGAGCACCAACTCATAATGAGGCTACAACCTCTATTTTGCAAGCTGCTACTTGCTGAGAGCACCCACTAGAAGGAAGCACCGACTCCCTGGTTTCTCAAGCACCAACTAGAAGGAAGCACCAACTCCATGGTTTCTCTAGCACCCACTAGAAGGAAGCACCAACTCCCTGGTTTCTCTAGCACCCACTAGAAGGAAGCACCAACTCCCTAAGTGTTCCAGCACCAACTGGATGGAAGCGCCAACTTCCAGTCACACAGGAACCAACCTGTATAACAGAGAACAACAGTTCTCCCTTGCACCACCCTGCCACCCTGGTTTCTCTGGCTGCAACCAGATGGAAGCTACAACTCCCTACGTTCAAGCACCCACTTGAACCTATGAGGACAACAGTCCTCCCTAGCACCTCCCTACCACCCTAAAATATAAATAAATGATTGAATAACCAACAACATAGATAAATCAATTCTTACCACTTCTTCATTGTTATGCAATTCTTCTCTGCTACACTATTCTTCTGCTCTATTCTCCTATATCAGTGTCTCTCTGCCTGCATCTTCTTGCACTTTTTGATCTTCTTCTTTTCTCTACAAGTACAACTCAACCTTATTTAACTGTCTTAGATATGCATCTATGTTCTTTTCTTCTTCTGTGCTTTATGCTCTATGTGCCATGTCCCTTCTATGCACCATTCCTCTTCTGTGCATTTCAGCTACTACACTCTGCCTCCTTCTACACACCTGAATCACTCACAACAACAACCCCCATCTCTTCTTTGTTATGCATTCTTATAGTCTCTGTGCACCTTGTGCATTCCATATGTGCAATGCTTATGCATGCTCTTTATGTCGATTTCTCTGCCTGATCATCATGGCAACTCTTCAGCTTCTCTGGCGGTTAAACCCATGTGTTCATCATCATTGGTTGTTATGCCAAGATTCCTTAGCCTGTTAAGCAGTTGAGACTCTTTGTCTTCTCTATCATAGTCGAGCTCATCCTCTCTATTGCAGTTACAGGTTTCAACGCTCTTCCATCTGTCAATCACCTCTATGAAAAATCTTCATTCCACTGGCAGATGCCTTGAGACACTTTATCTCCTCTCGCAATCACACTGAAGTCTCTTTGATTTTACTGTGCATAAACAATCAGTGGTTTCTGGCAGTTACACTGTGAACCTCTTTAGCCTTACGCCTTTGTCACATTTCACCTTTCCTTTCACATATGGCCTTAGGTGGTGACCACGGCCTACACCAAAAGTTGTTTTCTCATTTTGGCATTTTGGGATTTCATATGTCACGAATTCCTGTTGCGAGGCATCTCTACTCTCCAAGTCGTGATCTCCAAAACTCTATGTCGCAATTTTGCATTTCAGCATTTCACGATTTCAAAATTTCTTGTGATGAGATATCTTGATGCTCCATGTCACGATCCTCGAAATGGAGCTCGGTTGCACTAGATCCTTCCTCCACCTTTCGCAGATGTGACTACTGGCTATGACCAGAGCCTTATTCAAAAATGTATTTCACACTTTCGCATTTCAGGGATTCTGGTATGAGTCGTCTCGACTCTCCATGTCACGAGCTCTGAAATAGAGCTTGGCTTCTATAGCTCTTCTCTCCATCTCTTGACAATGTGACCACTCTCCAATCAAACAAGCACTTCTCTCTCCAAATCAATAGCCCACGATCCGTGGTGATCGGATGGCTATCCTCTGCCCCAGAACTTTAGCCTTCGGGACTTTGGGGAAGAATTCATGCTAAAACTCCTGAAGCAAAACTCCCGAAGTGAGGTCACTCTTGCGTCACTCGATGACATGTTGTGACCCGAGTGGTTGCCATGTGTCACTCAGAATTGTGATTTCTAGTGGCCTGAAATGCCAAATCAACTGGACACTTGTCATTGTCTAATAGTGCCACGTGTCAATACTGATGTAGTCTTCCACCTGTCCTTTCTGACATGGTCTGCCACATTCACCTCCTGGATCTGACGGCCTAGATCAAACCTCGATCCAATGGCTAGGATTATTTCACAAATTCATGAGCCTTCATTGTGCCTGATTCAGGATTTTGGCGTTTCGCATTTCACAACTTCGGGACTCCTGTGATGAAGAGTCTCGACTCTTGAATCCTCCAACTCTCGGTATCTGAAACTCTGAGATGTGCTTGTTTTGGGATTTCGGCATTTCGCATTCCACAACTTCGGGACTCCTGTGATCAAGAGTCTCGAATCTTGACTCCTCCAACTCCCGATATCCGAAAATCTGGAATGGAGTCTTTGACATGCTCGCTTTGGGATTTCGGCATTTCTCACTTCGGCATTTTGGCATTTCTGTGATGAATTGTTTCCTTGACACCTCCAACTCTCGGTATCTGAAACTCCAACATGGAGTCTTTGTTGATGTACCTGTTTCGGGATTTTGTAAACCTAATTCTCATAACACTTTAAAGAACGTGCAAGTTCTCCTAGATCCAACAATGGTCGGACCCTGTGCTTGGATCTAACGCCCAATATCTATCCTCCATCTTTGTGCTCCTCCTATTTGGATTTAGATCTGACTATCATCAGGAATTCTGAATGGGATCCAATGATCACTGTCACTTCTCCTCCTGAGCTTACACATCCTCCTAACTTGTAGTAATTTCTAAGTGTCAAAGGCCTTGACCTTTGATCCGTCTAAGATCCTGAGTATGTTATCTCTCTTGAGCTTTGGAAATGAGTTAACCTCATCCCTAGTGCACCGCACTGCGTGCGACTCTGCGCTAATCCTCCTGAGCTTACATTGTTCCTGTTTTTCCATCGCTACACACTCTAATCTTGCCATCAATGACAAGCACACTCTGCCTGTAAACATGCCAATAATCTCCCCCTTTAGCATTGATGGCAACCCTGAATGACTGCGCTAATCTATTTGGACCTCCAACTATAGCATCCGGTCTGGACCACTCCTCTTCTCCCCCTTTGACATCAATGTCAAAGAAAACATGCTCCCCATGAGATATTGTAGTAATTTTAGGAGATATCAAATATTAAACCAGCACAAACTCCCCCTGACAGGATGGAATCTCTTATTTGAGGCCTGCGGAATATTTGTATCTAAACCAAAGTCTTCTCCTTCTAATTCTTGGACCTGTTCATCTTCATCTTCAACTGTGTCCTCTGTAGTAGACTCAATATTTCTCTCCTCTCTTACTGGGACTCTTTCATCAACCTTTTCTTGTCATAACTGGATGACTCCCCCTATCACTGTTATCTCTCTGCTTCTGATTATTTCCCCCCTTTGTTCCTAAAAGGTTAGCTTTCCTTGACAAGGTCTTTCCTCTTATTATCTCTACAAGATATCATGTATATCATTTTGTAAAACAAAATGTTGTTGTTGAAGATGTTGTTGTCCTACTGAAACACTACGTAACTGTATCTTATACTTTTCAAACAACCCTTGGATCTCCCCATTGATTCTCATCGATCTCTATTACTGCAATTTCATTTTTCTTCCATGATGCATACAATCCAAGTCTTTTATGACCATATTCAATCACAAGAAAAAACTGCTACAACCACTCTCATACCTACTTTTCTTTTTCATAGACGAAGGACCTGTATTAGGTTTCTTAGGAGCACTGATTTCTTCCTTGTTGCATCCAATAGAAGATTTGTCATTTGGTGATCTCTGACTATCCAAGAGCTTATCCAAGGTCATGGAGCTGTTTAAGAACTTTCTTTGGGTGTTTGACTTCTCAACCTTCAAAACTTTATCTTCCATCTTATGACATGATTCTTCTTCTACTTCTTCCATGGGATAGATGCTAACTAAACATTCTTTTATTTTATATGTGTCTTCTTCTTTACTTGCAGGGGAGGATTCAATATCAACATCATTAATTGTCCTTATGCCTTTATTCACCACTTCTCCTAAGTTTACATTTACCTTACATTCTTTGGACATGAACACCTCTTCACTGCCTCTGTCACACTTTTGACTTGTACTGATAAAATTATGTTTTAGACCATCCACAAGCAGAATGTACTAGGCATCTCCTTTGTCATTACTCAAACTCACCATCCCTCTATCCTTGATTTTACCTGGTTCATCATTTTCAAGGATCACATTTCTTGTTTTTCTTTTACTTATGGACAGAATCTTATCCTTGTCTCTAGTCATGTGCTTGGAACATTCACTATCTATATTCCTGGAGGCCTTTTGTTTTTGAGTTGAAAGTGCTAGACCACATTTTTCACTATCTTTCCTTTTCCATGTGCTAGCCTTTCTATCTAAGAACTTTATCCTTAGATCTTCTTTGTAATTCTTCAAATGGTAGTTTGCAGCTTTGTGGCCAAAGTTGTGACAGTTATAGCATTCAATCTCATTGTTTAATAGGTCAAAGTTATTATTGCAGCGTTGTCTACTCATTGATTGTTTATTATTTCTTGACCTCCTTAGTTGCATGTCTCTAGACTTAATTTGGCAATTTGCAATCTGTGATGGTTTGTTACTTGGTTGTATCATTCTTTGTTGTCTATTCCTTGGAAATCTTCATTTCCCATGTCTAAGTCTTAAGGAACAATTTACAGCTTTGTGACCAAAGTTAGAACAGTAGAAACAATATCCATAAAAAAATTCTTTGTACCTGGAAAATGGTTGTCTTCTTTGAGAAAATCGATTTCTTCCATGCTGATGATTTCCTTGAGCAGGGAGTGTATTATTTCCTTGTTCTACAAATTCAGTTATGGCACCTTTTCTTTACTCCTCCTGGGTAGTTGATTATCTTCCTTTGTTTCTCCAGGTTTGTTGTCATGATTGGTTGTAGATTTGACAAACTTGATGAAGTTATTGTTGCTTGGATGACCACTACTTTATCCCTCTTCATAACCCAAACCTGTTTTCAACTTTGGATTCCTTTGTTGATATATAATGGTGGCTAATCCTTCTGAGGCTTTGATACTTGACAGATTCTGATGATACAAGGCTTGAAACTTCTCCAACTCTTTCCTAGTTTTCACTACTTCTTCCAGAGCTTTACATATTGCCTTCTTTTCTAATAATTGTTGTTTCAGAATGTCCTCGATTTTCTTTGCCTCTTCTAATTCCACGTTTAGCAGGGAAAGTCTTCATCAGGCTATTTACTATCTTTCTTGAACTGTATCAACAATTGTTTTTGCTTTCTATTCTTAATTCTAAGTCTGTCAATCTCTTCCAGTGCACTGATCAGTTGTCTTCCATATCAACCACAGCTTCTTCATCATTATCATTACTGCCTATGCTTTTATTATCATAATCCTATTTGGCCATACATATGAAGTCATTTACCTTATCTTCACAGGAAGATTCACTATCGGTGTCTTCTGAGGAGTACTCATTGTTTACATATAAACTTTTCTTTCTATCAAATCTTTTGGATTTGTACTTCTCTTCACCTTCAGAGTTCTGGTCCTTCTTCTTGTGTGGACACTTATTTTCAAAGTGACCTATCTTACCATAGTTAAAAAATTTGAGGGAATCTTGCCTTGATATTTTCCTGATCCTTTCTCTAGCCTTCTCACAAAATTTACCTCAATATCATCTAAATCTGAATCAATATCCTTGTCTTCTTTAAAAGATGCTTCTCTAGTAATGGATTTATCTTTGTTGATTCTCATTTCATATGCAGTTAAAGTTCCTAGGAGTTGATCAATGGACAGAGTTTTAAGATCATTTAGTTCTTCTATTGTAGAGACTTTTGGATTAAATTTATCAAGCAAAGATCTTAAAATATTCTGAACTAAAATTGATTCTTCAATCTTCTCACCAAGACCCTTCATGGCATTCACAAGTTCTTCAACTCTTAGAAAATACTTCCCAATGTTTTCAACTTCTTTCATCTGTAGCTTTTCAAATTGTACTCTGTAGGTTTGAAGCTTGGCATCTTTTACCTTCTCATTACCTTCATAACTGCTAATAAGTTTATCCCACATTTCTTTGGCAGTTTGAAGATGCATCACCTTTACAAACTCTACTTATGCAAGTCCATTCAAGATAGCATTCATTCCCTTAGCATTAAAGATAAATTATAACTTATCATCCTTGGAAGCTAGCACAACAGGCTTTATGTATCCAGTCTCTACTACATCCCAAACATCAGCACCTAAGGCCACTAGGTATGTTCTCATTCTAACCTTCTAGAAGGAAAAATTTGTTCCATCAAACAGAGGAGGCTTACTGGCTGAAGTCCCTTCATGACTTGTCATGTTTAATCTTACAGATCTACCTTTAAATAGAAGGAACCAGCTTTGATACCAATTGTTGGACAACTGAGAGGGGGGGGGGATGGGGTGGTGAATCAGTTGTTACCGTGCTTAAACAATTTTGCTTATTTTAACTCTTTACAGAGCACTCAATGACAATCCCAATAATGTAGGGAAGTAAGCAATAGAACATTCAGCATCATTCACACATATGAGATACACAGAGACAAATATTTCCTGAGGAAACCCATAAAGGGTAAAAACATCTTCTTCTTTATATGATATGTAATCTTTACATGTTGTACATTATCATACTTATGAGCACCAACTCATAATGAGGCTACAACCTCTGTTTTTCAAGCTACTACTTGTTGAGAGCACCAACTCTCTGAATTCTCTAGCACCCACTAGAAGGAAGCACCGACTCCCTGATTTCTCTAGCACCCACTACAAGGAAGCACCAACTCCCTAGTTTCTCTAGCACCCACTAGAAGGAAGCACCAACTCCCTAATTGTTCCAGCACCAACTAGATGGAAGCACCAAATTCCAATCACACAGGCACCAACCTGTATAATAGAGAACAACAGTTCTCCCTTGCACCACCCTACCACCCTGGTTTCTCTGGCTACAACTAGATGGAAGCTACAACTCCCTGCGTTCAAGCACCCACTTGAACCTCTGAGGACAACATTCCTCCCTAGCACCTCCCTACCACCCTGAAATATAAATAAATGATTGAATAACCAACAACACAAATAAATCAATTCTTACCACTTTTTCACTGTTCTGAAATTCTTCTCTGCTACACTATTCTTTTGCTCTGTTCTCCTGTATCAGTGTCTCTCTGCCTGCATCTTCTTGCACTTTCTGATCTTCTTCTTTTCTCTACAAGTGTAGCTCAGCCTTCTTTTACTGTATCAGCTATGCATCTCTATTCTTTCTTCTGTTGCACTTTATTCTCTACATGCCATGTCCCTTCTATGAACCATTCCTCTTCTATGCATTTCAGCTGCTGCACTTTGCCTCCTTCTACACACCTGAATCACTCACAATAGCAACCCCCATCTCTTCTTTGTTCTGCATTCTTATAGTCTATGTGCACCTTGTGCATTCCATATGCGCATGCTTTTGCATGCTCTTCATGTCGAGTGCTCTGCCTGATCATCATGGCAACTCTTCAGCTTCTCTAGTGGTTAAACCCATGCGTCCATCATCACTGGGTGTTATGCCAAGATTCCTTAGTCTGTCAAGTAGTCAAGACTCTTCGTCTTCTCTATCATAGTCGAGCTCATCCTCTCTGTTGCAGTTACAGGTTTCAACTCTCTTCCATCTGTCAATTGCCTCTATGAACATTCTTCATTCCACTGGCAGATGCCTTGAGACACTTCAGCTCCTCTCACAATCACACTGAAGTCTCTTTGATTTTACTGTGTAGAAACAGTCAGTGGTTTCTGGCAGTTACACTGTGAACCTCTTGAGCCTTATTCCTTTGGCACCTTTCACCTTTCCTTTCACATGTGGCGTCAGATGGTGACCACAACCTACACCAAAAGGTGTTTTCTCATTTTGGCATTTTGGGATTTCGTATGTCATGAATTCCTGTTGCGAGGCATCTTGACTCTCCAAGTCGCAATCTTTGAAAGTCTATGTCACAATTTCGCATTTCATCATTTCGTGATTTCGACAATTCTTGTGATGAGATATCTTGATGCTCCATGTAACGATCCTCAAAATGGAGCTTGGCTGCACTAGCTCCTTCCTCCACCTTCTGCAGACGTGACCATAGGCTGTGACCACAGCCTTATTCAAAAACGTATTTCACACTTTCGCATTTCAGGGATTCTGTGATGGGTCGTCTCGACTCTCCATGTCACGAGCTCTGAAATAGATCTTGGCTTCTATAGCTCTTCTCTCCATCTCTCAACAATGTGACCACGAGATGTGACCACTCTCCAATCAAACAAGCACTTCACTCTCCAGATCAACGGTCCATGATCCGTGGTGATCGGACGACTATCCTCTGCCCTGGGACTTCAACCTTCGGGACTTTGGGGGATAATTCATGCTAAAAATCCCAAAGAAAAACTCTCGGAGTGAGGTCACTCTTGCATCACTTGATGATGTTTCATGACCCGAGTGGATACCACGTGTCACTTAGAATTGTGATTTCCAATGGCCTGAAATGCCAAATCAACTTGACACTTGTCGTTGTCTAATCATGCCATGTGTCAATACTAACGTAGTCTTCCACCTGTCCTTTCTGACATGGTCTGCCACATTCACCTCCTGGATCTGACAGCCCATATCAAACCTCGATCCAACAACTAGGATTATTTCACAAATTCATGAGCCTTCATTGTGCCTGATTCAGGATTTTGGCGTTTTGTTGTGATGAAGAGTCTCGACTCTTGACTCCTCCAACTCCTGGTATCTGAAACTCTGAGATGTGCCTATTTTGGGATTTCGACGTTTCTCATTCCACAACTTTGGGAATCCTATGATCAAGAGTCTCGACTCTTGACTCCTCCAACTCCCGGTATCTGAAACTCCGGAATGGAGTCTTTAACATGCTCTCTTCGTGATTTCGGCATTTCGCAATTCGGCATTTCAACATTTCTGTGATGAAGTGTTTCCTTGACACCTCCAACTCCCAGTATTTGAAACACTGACATGGAGTCTTTGTTGATGTGCCTATTTTGGGATTTTGTAAGCCCGCTTCTCCTAGCACTTTAAATAACATGCAGGTTCTCCTGGATCCAACAATGGTCGGACCCTGCGCTCGGATCTAACACCCTTCATCTACCCTCCATCTTTACGCTCCTCCTTTCTGGATTCAAATCTGACGGCCATTGGGAATTCTGAATGGGATCCAATGATCATTGTCACTTCTCCTCCCGATCTTACACATCCTCCTGACTTGGAGTAATTTCTAAGTGTCAAAGCCCTCAAACTTTGATCCGTTTAAGATCCTGACTACACTATCTCTCTTGAGATTTGGAAATGAGTTAACCTCATCCCTGGTGCACACCTACGCACTACGTGTGACTCTATGATAATCCTCCTGAGCTTACATTGTTCCTGTTTTTCCATCGCTGCACACTCTGATCTTGCCATCAATGACAAGCACACTATGCCTATAAACATGCCAACACCATATAGGTTTCTACTTGGTAAAGGACACTACTCAAGCCAAACAAGAAGGGTTGAGCCAACTCGAGTTCAGATTCCAGACAGGCCAATTCCACAAGCACGATCCAAAGGTCTTGGTCTTGCAACATGATTCACAATTGTCGTCATGCTCATCGTACACCCACGAAAAATTCGAAGATGAATTCTTCATAGAAGATGCCCAGGACTGGGACGAGGTGGTAGCAAGGATGGTCAACCCCAAAATGACCAGGTTTAGGGCCATGATCTTGGATGAATAGGTGATGACAATAGAACAATTGATTCAAGAGGCCCTCAGAGCCAGGGAATAAATTTGAGTGACATAGGCAACAAAGGTTCCCCTGGTGGCTCCGGTGTAAGATAGGGGATTTTCTATGAAACATGATTCATGGGCGAGGGGACTAATCATGATAGAACAAGTGCAACAAGTAACTGATCAGCTGCAGGATGACCCGGACCTCGTGGGAATGACAAGGGCCCTTGTTGAGAACCCATATGAAATCCAGGTAGGTCCAAGAGACCCCGAGCTAATACAAATTGATGAAATCATCGGGTTAGATAACCCTAAATTTACAACACCACAGGCCAGACCACCGAGGGACTTTTCATCTCCGCTTGATATAGTAAGAATATCATGGAGAGCAAGTGCACCAAACTCCTCTACAACTTGATAACAATCTATGATGATGAAGAAAGTTCGGAGGTGTCCCTGGTGACTCCTATGCAGATCACAGAGGAAAAGGAGCCCGAGAAGGCATCTTGCCCAGGTCTCGATGCAAAAATCCAGGGCCTTCGATAGAATGACCAAGAGGTCAAAAGTGTCTTAGACACTGAGATACTAGATGTACCAGAGACCCAAATGGATAGTCCGATGGATGAGCCAGGGTCGGGCGAACAAAAGGAAGAATTTCCACAGTAGGAAATCGATGTCTCAACAACCGATTATCAAGTAAGTACTGAGCCTACCCATGATGCTTCAATTTCAATAGGTACTCAACCTCTCGATGAGAAACAACCAAAGTTCGGACCTTCAGAACACATGGAAGAAGTTCAAGAACCCAATCCTGAACAGATATACACCATCGGAGGCCTGGGAAATATGCTTACCTAGGGAGATCAACAAATATTTGAACCCATGGATGAAGTGGCTGATATACAGGCCATCTCCTATGACTGAAAAAAGAAATATATCATGAATAGAACCACCAAGAAGAGGAGGATTACCCTAGATCTCTCCATTCTCGTCACCATAGAGGAAAAACTGGTCAACACAGAGCATGCCAAGACATCTGAACTTATCAACGCAGGGATGGAAATCATAGATGCCACCCTGAACAGACAAAAAAGGGATGAAGAGGAGTTGGTCATTGCTCTAAAGGAATTGGAACATCTACACCATTTGTCGAAATATTACCAATACACCAAAAAGGTCGTGGTGTTCCTGAGGAGCGAATTCCAGAAGTCCTACAGTAAATTTACAGATGAATGGCACCTATTCACTGCAAGGATAGTCGAGCTTCAAGAAGACACCCTCATGGCACTGGAAATGTGCAAGAATATGGAAAGGTGGTACGAGAAAGCACACCAAGCCATGGAAAGGATAGACTACATCAACATGGTTCAACAGGGTTGAGATACCAAAGAGCACGACATTCAGGTGCTAAGGGAAAGAAGCATCGACCGCATAAAGAAATCAGCCAAATATTAGGTAAAAGTAGCTCAAGAACCTCATCGAGAAATCCAAGAGAAATGCGTCGAGTGCGAAAAAAGCTGGACCAAGATCAACCGAGAAATGAGAGACATCGGCCTCCCCGAATTTGGCACATTCGATGACTTTGTCGACTTGCACGACATAGTCAAATTACATGACGAACAAGACTCATCATGGTTTGTGGAGATAGAAAGGGTGGTGAACATGGTGCCAGGTCAAGTGTAGCAGTTCATGGAAAACCCATTAAAATCTCGAACCATGTTATAGAAGTTAAGTATTAGAATAGTCAAGTATCGGGCACATGTAGTAGAGATAAGAGAGATCCTTTCGAACCCAATGGAACAACATAGATTCTCACATGCCAACACATGTGAGGATATCTTCGTCAAATGGTCAGAGTACGAGAAGAGTCATCCACTCAAGTGATATCATTGGATGACTCTTAGAAGACTGAGAGAAGAAAGCGTTGTGTGGCAAGTTTTGTTTTACTTAGCTTCACTTTTAATAGTTATTTTTAGTTAATAATATGTTATAAATAGGAGGATCAACCCGTTAGCAAGGGGTCGATGGTTGTTGCAAAGACCCTCATTTTTGGATTTGTAAAGAACTATTTCGGAGCTGCCTTAATTGAGAAGTCATGTTTAGGACCAGAGACAAGTTTGTGTTTTTCATCAAAAGCGTGTGTGATTGGATCTGAAGAATAATTATTTCTGATTTTATCTCATGAATGGATGTTGTAACGAGTAAGAGATTATGAATTTGTTGATGATTTATCTGATTCAATATTTTTATAGTTCTTGCCTGTAATGATGAAAAGTAAATCATTGCGTTAATATGTGATTGATGATTAGAGTTAAGGAAATTATTTTTCTTGCCATTATTTATTGCATGTGTGTTTTCTTCTGATAATCATATCTCAGTCAATAATTGGAACATCGACAGGTTAATGTATTAGTACTAGGCTTGTGGTCAAGAATCATTGTCTGCATGCTAGAGTGAACGGCTTATCCCAAGCTTATTCTTCTCCAGTAGTTAATATTTCCTACTTTGTTACCTAGTTGGTTTATACAGGATTTTATTTTGTATCGGTCCCACCTATAAGAGAAAATACAAAAAAAGAAAAGAATGTATGAACTAGAGGAGGAGATTTCACAAGAAAACGTAAAGCCCATCGATTAATTGGTCGGATCGCGAGATCTGGAGAACCATTCCACCATTAAACACTGCAGATTCTAATTGGGCCTCGGTGGCGAGCTTGGTTCCTATTTTTGAGTTAAAGGGATTTAGGACCCTTCAACAGAATTGGCGCTAGAAGGAGGGCCTGAAGAATGAATGGCTGACATTATTTTCTACAAAATCTTCCACACATCCTGTAGATTCAAAATAGAGCACATGCATGGATAATCATTCCCAAGACATCCCACACACACTGAGTACTCCTGAAATGAGTAACTCACCCCATCAAGAGGAATAAAATCTATTCCATGATATACCTTACATTCTTCCTCATGAGGAATTGAACCAACTCAGAAGAATCACAAGAGCTTACACCCGACAGATCGGTGTGTTTCCCTTATCTCTATTACTTCCTCGAAGAAAACAAATAAGCAGACTAGTGGTCGAGTCCCCCGACTAGGTTTTTGTGCACACAGTAGAAGATATAATAGATTTTTCCCTCACTGAAATCAAACATCCTCTTAATCTAATCCTTGAGACACCAGCTGACAATTTCTCCTAGCCTGACGATTTTTTTGAAGAGGAAGGGTTTAACTCAGAATGCTCAGGTTTGGGATCGGAAGACATGGAAGATAGCAATGATCATAATGAATAAAGGGGAAACCCACCTCAGAATAATCAACCTTGGTTGGCCAGATATTCTTTGGTCATCCCTGGGTGAGTACATAACCTTCCTCAACATCCAAAAAAGTTACTCCCTAAATTTGACCCTGAAACCTCGGGATTGCCTGAAGACCATATCAAAAAATTCATACTAGCTATCATACTCATGAATTTCCAACATGAAGACGTAGTATGTAGGTTTTTCCCTTACACTTTTGAGAATTCGGCCTCCATGTGGTATTTTAACTTACCTGTAGGATCCATAACTAGTTGGACGAAGTTTCAAAAGGACTTTCTAGATAAGTTTGTAGAAGAAACCACTACAGGAGCTTTGATGGTTGAGTTGTTCGCCGCCACCATGAGTTCAAAGGAGAGGGTTAAAGACTTCAATCAAAGATTCATGAATATCTTAAACAAATTCCAACCCAAAGCTAAACCCACTCAGGAGTTGCAAATCGAAGTATATGTTAATTCTCTCCTAGCTTCTATTTCCATGTTTGTAAAGAGGGCTGCCAAAGAAACCTTAGCTGAGAATTTTGAAGAAGCCAAAATGATAGAATTTCAAATGAAGTGATGTAAAGAAGGTCAGGTCTCATTAGTTAATAAAGAAGTTCAACCTTCTCCTAGGAGGGGATTACTGTTGACTAGACCCCCGGGAAAACAAACAGAACAAGGTCCCGAAAAGGGAAGGGGGTACATAGAAGACCTACAACACATGGTCAAGAAGTTGTCAAACAAGATCATAGACATGAAAAAAAGTGCAGGGGAATGAAACCAAGGCCAAAGGCCTTATAAACCCGTTTTTAAAATAAATCCATCATTCAAAGCAATTGAACCTCCCCTGGCAACTTAAACATCGATCTGGGAAACGTAGCATCCGACTCTTTCTGCACTTAGCACCAAGAGAAACACTCTGAAAGAGACTTCCCACAACGGTTGCATGCCATGAATTTGATGGCCAACAAGTTTCTAGATGAAGTTTCCTTGACCAAACAATCAAGCGGATCAGTTATGATTATTGTTTATAAGGAAGAATTTGGTCCACCAGAACAAACAACCATGTTGATATGGGACCCTGACCTACCAATGCCTTCCGATGACTTATTTGAGGTTCAAGAACCACCCGCAGAGGCCTTGGCTATGAAAACACAAAGTACGGGTCAACCTATCTCAAACGATCTTACTATTGCCCAAACTTTGGGAGGAAGACTAGCTCCTGATCAGCCGAAAGAACCTTTTGTTCCCCAAAGGAATCCTATAAACATCCATACATGAGAATCGCCCAAGCTAGACTACAACATAGTAGAAGACTTGAAAAAGTTGAAATCAAACATATCGGTCATGGACATATGTAGAATCCCTCAGCAAAAGGACGTTCTGTTACAAGCATTGAAATCTGTAGAAAATCCTACAACAATCACTAACCAAGGAGAAAATCTAACTCCCATGGATCTAAGGAATAAACCAACTTTGAACGCCTACTCTGAAGATAAGAAGGGAAAACCTTTTGTCCCTTCGTTCCTTTTGACATTTGAAGTCTTCAACAGAAACCTCCATAATTGTTTGGTTGATTCAAGAGCATCCTCTAATGTCATGCCATTGTCTATTTGCAAAAAATTAAACACAGTCCCTCTCAAAATTGATAAACATGTTATACAACTAGATAGAACCCAGGTGAAGGTTATGGGAAAGCTCAAAGGTGTGATGATCATAATAGCGACACACCCTATATTTGTGAAAGTAATTGACATCATCATAGTAGATATCCCAGAATCTTATGGATTATTATTGAGCCAAGATTGGTCTGAGAAGTTAAATGAATACTTTAGTACAGACTGGGCTCACCATTGGCTGCCATTAAAGGGACACATGAATATGATCAGTATCGATAGGGAAAGATATCTAAAACATATTGTCATTGACTTAGAAACCCTTAATGAACCCTCATCGGTAGATTTCCTCGTGCTAGGCAATTATTCATGTGACTCTGATTTCAGGAATTTCTCCCCCCTCTCATCTAATGTCCCTCTTACTCAAAACTCTGAAATGATTTTTCAAGAAAACTTTCCTACAGTGACAGAGGAAACCCTCTTCTGTCAAGGACCTATGTTAGAAATCATGGAACAAGTAGGAGAAAAGAAGGAAAGTGGTAGGAAAAGGGAAACTGACAACTTTTTCTCACTAATTTGGACCTTATACTTTGATGGATATAAATCGCAAGAAGGGTCAGGGGCAGGGTGCATCCTCATTGATCCAAAAGTTAAATGGCATTTCCTATCCTATAGACTAGAATTTGAGTGCACAAACAACATCATCGAGTATGAAGCTCTAGTACAAGGGATAAAGAAAGCCATAGACTTAAATGTTAAATAATTGAAGGTTTTCAAATATTCTGAAATCATCGTCAAACAAGTAAGGAACACTATACATTACAACTCTCCACACCTGAAGAATTACCAACAGGAAGTGCACAGACTAATAGAGCATTTTGAAGCCTTCAACATTACAACGATCCACAAAACAAAGAACATTCTTGATGATTCTCTGGCCACCGCTGCCTCAAGGTTATCACCTCTAAAAGACTATGAAGCCTCCTGATTCACTGTGGAGCTTCTCTACAAACCATCGATGGCCAACAATATTTCTGATTGGAAGGTATTTGAAGGAGATGAATAGATCATAAACATTTTGACCAATCAGGATAATTTTAAAGACTTTTCTATTGACGATGAAGTATTCCAGTAGAAATTAACAGAAACTGATCCTCATATAGATCAATCGATTGAGAAACCAAGATCTCACACGATACCGAAAGGAGTATCTAATTTAGAAAACCTTTTTGAATTAAGAGAAAGGTTCAAAGAGTCAACCAACACCAAGATGGGGATTTTGTGTCCCATGAATACAACTATAAATCTAGGAATCCCAGCAAACCCCAAGAATATAAATCTCGACAAGACAGTATCTAAAGAGGAAAGGAAGGCCTATCTCAAAATTTTCAGACAATATCAAGATGTTTTTGCTTGGTCTTATCGAGATCTGAAAACTTATGATACTCGTATCATTCAACATACTATCCCATTAAACCCAAAGTGAAACCCTTCCAATGGAAGCTCTGAAAGTACCACTCATCCCTGGAGCCTCTCATGTGTCAGGAGTTAAAGAAACTACTAGATGCCAAAATTATCTTCTAGGTTAGACACTCTACATGGGTAGAAAATTTGGTTCCTGTGAGGAAAAAGTCTAGGGAGATCCACCTATGCATAGATTTCATAAACCTCAACAGAGCTTCAAAAAAGGACAACTACCCAGTCCCACCAATGGAGAAACTTTTTCAGATCATGTAAGGCACTGATATTTTCTCCCCGTTGGACGGTTTCTTAGGTTACAACCAGGTTCTAGTTTCAGAAGAAGACCGCTTGAAAACTACCTTTCGAACGAAGTGGGGAACCTTCGCTTATAAATGTATTCCCTTTGGGTTAATCAATGCAAGGGAAACCTTCCAGAGGGCCATGGACGTATATTTTTGAGGACTAATCAACAAATTTGTAGTATTCTATTTAGATGACATGACTGTGTATTCAAAGAACAGAGAAGATCACATCCAACATTTAACCCAGATTTTTGAAAGGTGTAGGAAATACAGTATATCCTTAAACCCTAAGAAAACTATTTTTGGGGTCGAGGAAGGTAAGTTGCTAGGCCACATTATATCTCAAGAAGGCATTTTCTTAGACCCGGAACGGATTAGGGCTATAGCTCATCTTCCATTACCCCACAACAAAAAGGCTATGCAATCATTCTTTGGAAAAAACAATTTTGTCAGGAAATTCACCCCCAATTTCGTTGAAATGATAAAACCCTTACAAAAAGTGATCTATAAAGATGTTGAATTTAAGTGGGAAGATGAACGAAAAAGGGATTTCATCAATATTAAGAATGCGATATCTTAATCCCCAGTTTTGCGAAGTCACGAGTTTAGAAAAGATTTCTTCCTCTATACTTTTGCCTCCAACCAATCATTAGTTGTAGTATTGATTCAGAAGGATGATGACAACAATGAGGCCCTGGTATCATTCATGAGCACTAATCTCCAATGGGATGAAATAAATTACCTTGCTATAGATAAGCATGCTTATGCAGTATACAAGGCAGTAAAACACTTCAGATATCACATCCTTAAGAACCATACCAAAGTCATTGTGCCTCACCCAGGAGTGCGATCCCTATTGACTCAACAAGAGATGGGGGAAAGAAGAGGAAATTGGATGGAAGTAGTCCAAGAATTTGATCTAGATATAAAACCTTCTAAATTGGTTAAGGGACAAGGGTTATGCAAATTGGCAGCTGAAGCCCAGGATCAAGTAAATGAAGACCTCGGATGGGAGAATGAATTGGCATTATGGTGTGGTGAAGCTTCATACGTCTCCCCAAGGCATGAGTCTTGGTACAAGAAATTGAATTATCTCCTGCATCATGGAACTTTCCTGGAAAACCTAAACCCTAGAGAAAGGAGATCCCTCAGGTTAAGATCTGCACAATATCGCCTTGTAAATTCGGTGCTCTTTCGTGTTAATTATGATGGGGTACTTTTAAGATGTCTCAAACGTGAAAATGTAGACAAAGTTCTGAAGGAGCTCCATGATGGTCGTGCAGGTGGACATTTCGCAGCAAACACCACAACTCATAAAATACTGAGAGCTGGCTATTATTGGCCTACTATGTTCAGGGACGCTCACACATGCGCTAAAAACTGTAAAACTTGTCAAATAAGTGTAGGGAGGGAGAAGAGAGCAGTTGTCCCACTCCAACCGGTGGTCGTTTCCAGGCCACTCGAGCAATGGGGGTTAGATATCATAGGAGAAATTACATCGATTTATTCAAAAAAGCATAGATACATACTAACTTCCACAGACTATTTCACGAAATGGGCAGAGGCCATCCCTTTGGCTCATGTAAACAAAAATGTGGTGATCCAATTCATAGAACAAAAGTTGATCACAAGGTTTGGTGTGCCTTCTGTCCTTGTTTTTTATAATGTAGCTTACTTTTCTTCCACCTTATTGACAGAGTTTTCTCTAGATAAAGGAATCATAGTCAGATACTCTACAAACTACTATCCACAGGGTATCGGAGTGGCCAAATCAACGAATAAGAACCTAGTAAGGATATTAAATAAAACAATTGTAGACAACCAGAGGAATTGACATAGTTCACTCCACAAAGACTTATGGGATGATAGAGTGACACCCAAGGAAGCCATAGTGAATTCCCCATACTTTCTGGTATATGAATAGGAAACCATTCTCCCGAATGGGCTATATATCCCATCTCTTCAACTTGCTCAGGATTTTAGAGGACAACCCTCATCAGTCATACAACAAAGAATTGATACCATCCTCATGCTGGAAGAAGAAAGGGAGAAAGAAAAATCAAAGTTCATATCTCATCGACATATAGTTAAAAGGTGGTTCAATAAGCATAAGGGTAAAGAGAAGAATTTTGAAGTGGGAGATTTAGTCCTAAAATGGGACAGAGTAAATGAGTCGAAAGGAAAACATTATAAGTTTCAGAATCCATGGCTCAGACCTTTCCTGGTGGCCAAGAAGATTGCAGTAGGCACGTATCGGCTGCAGAATCTGAGGGGTGAACATGATGCCCTCTCGGTGAATGGCCAAGCCCTAAAACAATAATTTCATTAAAAAAAAAATGTTTATATTTTCACGGTGTTTGTTTTAGGTAGGTCGATTGTAGAATGCATTTTTTTTTTGTCTCTTGCTATTGTATTTCTCTAATTTTGAATATTGTGTTTAGCAAGAAAATGGTTGACCTTAATTCATGCAATATAACGAACTATGTTCCTAACTCATCGCTCACATACAACACAAGAAGCGCTAGAGGACTTGCAGTTTTTTTAAGGGGTTCTCTATCTAACCTGCACAGATGAACAACCTTGGAAAAGTGATGAAGTGTATGCTTGGTGGTCTGATAAAACCTTAAGGGAAATATGGTAAGATGGAAAGGACTACATGTACCTCAGAGACAGAGCTAGAAAAATCACCTTAACCATCTCATTTTGCAAATAACAGACGTCCTGCTCTCCCACTTGCTCAGGGCATTCTGTCGAAATAAAATGAACTATATAAAATGAGTGCATAGTAGGAGAGGGTATGCATATAACTCCTTTGGGGCTATGGATGCTCGTTGGTAGTGGAGAAAGGTTTGTGACGTCTGGGTGACTTCGTCAAGCTATGGATGCTTGCTGGCAGCGAAGCAACACCGTAGCAAGTAAAAAGGGTAACTAAAGGGCCTAGTGTCAGTGACTTCTCTACTAGACTCTTGTCAAAAGGGGCATGAGTCAAGGTTACAAGAAACAAAGGTGGAATAAAGGTTGAAAACCCCACAGGCAGGCCCAAATGCACTAACCAGGGAATTTCAAATGCAAGGATAAAAGAGGCCCTAATAAAAAACCAGTTAAGTTATTACTCAGCTTTTGCATCACCTTCACCTGAACCCAAGGTAGGAACAGAGATTCTGCTTTCACCCAGTAATTCACCATTTTTTAAGCACTCAACACACACTAAAAGGCCTCTGAATTTTTTTTCTTTTTGGGTACCACATGATCTTTTGCACTATCTGATTCGATTTAATTTTGAGAAATGTTTTTTCTTTTCTTATTCCCATGACTTTCATCACCTATTTAGGTTTGTTTGAACTTATGAAACACCATGAATTAAAGGACTTAATAGCTGAATAAAAAGCTGACAGCCAAAACACTTCACCTGACGTGCTCAGATTCAGCATTGGAAGGAATTCAAAGAAGGGAAAGAACCACTTGAAAAACCTCATTCGTTGAGCCCCCATCGGCATTGGCAAAAGGCAGTTTTTGTTTTGCATCAAGTCTTGCATAAGGATATCGCCAATATATTATTCCACGTCAGCATCGGTAAAAGACGAGGGGGATAGACGTTAACGAAGAGAGAAGATACATTATCGATATTCAATGCCCAACGTGCTTATCGGAATTGGGGATAACCTAAAAAGATCATAACAAACATTTTGATCATGCTAAAAGTTATTCCTGATCACTGATCCTCGATGCGTTTTCGGCATTAGGACTTTTTCGAGGGAGCTAAGATGAAGAAAGCACTTGGTATATTTATCGTCGATCGTCGACCCTGGATACTTTTCAGCATTAGCAAGCTAAGGTTTGTTTTAGAATGAATAACTTAAGGAAAGTCCTGACTCCGATTAATACGCGCGAATTAGGTCATCGGTCTTCAATGCCACATATCTTTACCAAATTGGAGAACCATATGGTATAGTTTTACCCCAAGTCATTCTTGGTTCCCTAGGTCCGAGTCACACCTCTAAGTCATATTTTCCATGGCAACATTGTACGGTGATATTGATCGACATAGGATCTTTTTTTAGAAGGGCATCAACGAAAACATTCATAACACATCCCCGATCCCCGATCCACCCACTAAGAGAGCGACACGATGGGATGTTTTAGAGTTAGATACAATCAGATTTTGAGCATTTAAGGGGCTAATCAATACCAAATCTCACATTAGTTTATGTCTTGTGCACCAATCAAAACAGTTTTTTTAAATCACCGATAGATCACATCACCACCTGCGCCTCCGTTGTCAACCCACGATGAATTTAAGTTATGGAAATTCGGTGGCAGAATTTTTTAAATTTCACTCATCACCCGAATTGAATGGCTAATGCAACATGGTAAGTTCTTCTCTGGTTTAAATTCTCTTGCTCCGTTGTAAACAAAATCATTCTGCATGCGAGGAAATTCAGAGCATTCGAATAAGTAAGACGAGTAATTTGAAGGCTGCGGAGATCCCGTGAGTATCAAAATAACCAGGTTTTAGCAAGCTTCACAGGTATGTATCCAAGTCTATAAATTTTACATGGCTACAAATTATATGTTTCTTATCCGGTTTTTTTCTTTACATAGTCTCTGAAGGTTTATTTTAGTTGTAGGAAAAATGCTGCCAAGAAATCCAACCACTAGACGATTGTCGAGGGAACCGAAGTTGAAAGAAACAGAGGTAGGTGAAGGCTCCTCTCTAGGGGCCACAAAACAATTGGAATACACTCTGAGACTGGAACCAGTCATCAAAACAAAAATGAAGAAGGTTTTTATTTAGCCTCCAGCCTTTGGAGATACAGAGGAAAGCACAGGGTCCAAGATGGCACTCCCACATTGTGGAAAACTATTTAACAAGATCAACCGGGAGGAATACCTAGAATATATCCCACACAGTGATCCACATGTAAGAGCGATCGACAACGAGGTGTTCCCAAACATCTGACGGTAATACCTACATATGGTGCAAGAAAAACCCCTTTGTTTTCTTGTATTGAAGTCCTGAAGTGGTTCATCGACCACACAGACACACAGAAATGTTTAATAAATGATGAAAATGGTGGGTGTGTCAGAGTGTTTCTGTCAATAGAGGTTCAGAAACAATACAACCTTAGAGATCTTAAGGAGCGGTTGAACACAGACTTCGTGGTGAATTTCTATGAACGCCATGACACCAGCTGGGTAATGGCCTCATGATGGAGGGAGGACAAGAAGTACACCAACCGGAGCATTGGATTGTACGGGACAACCAATTTGAGGGAGACATACATCTATTCGATGGATCTCATATGTTGATTATATGGAGAGAAGGACTGCTCCAGATTTTCAGAAGCATGGATTCCCTTTGCTTACACAGTGGCAATCTCCGAGAGCAGTTTCAAATGGGCAGTGATATTTCTAAACAACTGAGCATTTGTATACAATAGCCTCAAACGTCGAAGGAAGGAGAGACACCAACTTTCTACATGGCTTCATATTTGCTCTATGTCATGTGCGACAGAAACATCTTCGTCGGCATGAGTTTGAGCTGGCATGTCGCAGAGCTCCTATTCCATGTCTATTTCAACATGTTGTGGGAGAAGGTATAAAAAGTCTTACTCCCTCATCTGCAATGAATTCATCGTGCGAATTTATTTTATTCTTTTTAAGAAGGAATGCCCGAGACTATCACTTGTGGCCAAGAAAATGATATCCAAGGTAGGCCATTGGTACCTGGACAAGGGCAACACCTACATCAGGGTGTTTGGGGCCACTGGAGCACCACATATCCTACTAGATCATGTCTTAGACTGGCTTGTAATAGGAGAAATATGCTATCAAACCTTCTTGCAAGGATAGAACGCCACCCTGGTCAAGGACAAGAAGCGGGCATTCATACCCTATGGTTTACATATAGGTTTCTACTTGGTAAAGGACACTGCTCAATCCAAACAAGATGGGTTGATCCAGCTCGAGTTCATATTCTATACAAGCCGAATCCTCAAGCATGATCCAAAGGGCCTGGTTTTGCAACATTCTTCACAAGTGTTGTCCTGTTGGTCGTACACCCACGAAAAATTTGAAGATGAAGTATTCACAAAAAATGCCCAGGACTGAGATGAGGTGGTAGTAAGGATGGCCAACCCCAAAGTGACCAGGTTCAAGGCCATGATCCTGGATGAATAGGTGATGACAATAGAGCAGTCGGCTCAAGAGGCCCTTAAAGCTAAGGAAGAAATAAGAGTGACAGAGGCAACAGAGGTTCCCTTGGTGGCTCCGATGTAGGATAGGGGATTTCCTATGACACAAGATGCATGGGCAAGGAGACTACTCATGATATAATAGATGCAGCGAGTAATTGATCAGCTGCAAGATGACTAGGGCCCCATGGGAATGACAAGGGCCCCTATCGACAACCCATATGAAATCTATGTAGGTCCAAGAGGCCCCGAGCTAATACAAATTGATGAAATCGTCAGGCTAGATAACCCTGAAGCTACAACGCCATAGGCCGAACCACCAGGGGACATTTCATCTCAACCAGAGATAGTAAGAATATCAGGGAGAGCAAGTGTACCAAACCCCCTCCGCAACTTGATAACAATCTATGATGATGAAGAAAGTTCGAAGGTGTCCCTGGTGACTCCTGTGTAGATCACAAAGGAAAAGGAGCCCGAGAAGGAATCTTCCCCAGCTCTTGATGCTCAAATTCAGGGCCTTCCATAGAATGACCAAGAGGTCAAAAGTGTCTTAGACATTGAGATACTCGATGTACCAGAGACCCAAATGTATATTCCAACAAACAATCCAGAGTCGGGCAAACAAAAGGAATAATTTCCATAGCAAGAAATCGATGTCTCAACAGTTGATTATCAAGTAAGTACTGAGCCTACCCATGATGCTTTAATTTCAACCGGTACTCAACTTCCCGATGAGAAACAACCAGATTTCGGACCTTCGGAACACACGAAAGAAGTTCAAGAACCCAATCTTGAACAGATATACATCGTCGGAGGCCTAGGAAATATGCTTACCTGGGGAGATCAGCAAATCCCCGAACTCGTGGATGAAGTGGTTGATATACATGCCATATCCTATGACCATAAAAGGAAATCTATCGAGAAGAGAACCACCAATAAGAGGAGGATTACCCTATATCACTCCATCCTCATCACCACAGAGGAAAAATTGATCAACACAGAGCATGCCAAGACATCTGAACTTATCGATGCAAGGATGGCAATCACATATGCCACCCTGGACAGAGAAAAAATGGATGAAGAGGATTTGGTCACTTCTCTGAAAGAATTGGAACATCTATGCCATTTGGTGAAATATTACCAAGACACCACACAGTTCGTGGTGTTCCTGAGGAGCGAATTCTAGGAGGCCTACAGTAAATTTACAAATGAACGACACCTATTCACTGCAAGGATAGTCGAGCTTCAAGAAGACACCCTCATGGTGCTAGAAACACGCAAGGATATGGAAAGGTGGTACAATAAAGAACACCAAGCCATGGAAAAGATAGACTACATCAGCGTGGTTCAACAGGGCCAAGATACCAAAGAACAGGGCATCCGGGTGCTAAGGGAAAGCAGCATTGACTACATAAAGAAATCAGTCGAATATTGGGTAAAAATGGCTCAAGAACCTCATTGCGAAATCCAAGAGAAATGGGTTGAGTGCAACAAATTCTAGACCAAGATCAACCGAGAAATGAGAGACATCGGCCTCCCCAAATTCGGCACACCTGATGACTTTGTCGACTTGCGCGACATAGTCAAATTACATGTTGAACAAGACTCATCATGGGCTGTGGAGATAGCAAGGGTGGAAAACATGGTGCCAAGTCAAGTGCAGGAGTTCATGGAACACTTGATCAAATCTCGAACCATGTTGCAACATTTAAGTATTAGAATAATCAAGTATCAGGCACAGGCAATAGAGATAAGAGAGATCCTTTCGGCCCCAATGGAACAACATAGATTCTCGTATTCCCACACATGTGAGGATCTCTTCGTCAAATGGTCGGAGTACGAGAAGAGTCATCCACTCAAGTGAGATCATTCGATGACTCTTAGAAGACTGAGAGAAGAAAGCGTCATGTGGCAAGTTTTGTTTTACTTAGCTGCACTTTTAATAGTTATTTTTAGTTAATAATATGTTATAAATAGGAGGATCGGCCCGTTAGCAAGGGGTCGATGGTTGTTGCAAAGACCCTCATTTTTGGATTTGTAAAGAACTATTTCGGAGCTGCCTTAATTGAGAAGTCATGTTTAGGACCAGAGACAAGTTTGTGTTTTTCATCAAAAGAGTCTATGATTGGATCTGAAGAAGAATTATTTCTGATCGTATCTCATCAATGGATGTTGTAACGAGTAAGAGCTTCTGAATTTGTTGATGAGTTATATGATTCAATATTTTTATAGTTCTTGTCTTTAATGATGAAAAGTAAATCGTCGTGTTAATATGTGATTGATGATTAGAGTTAAGAAAATTATTTTTCTTTCCATCATTTATTGCATGTGTGATTTCTTCTGATAATCATATCTTAGTCAATAATTGGAACACCAGCAGGTCAATGTATTAGTACTAGGCTTGTGGTCGAGAATCATTGTCTGCATGCTAGAGTGAACGGGTTATCCCAAGCTCAGCCTTCCCCAATAGTTAATATTTCCTACTTTGTTACCTAGTTGGTTTATACAGGATTTTATTTTGTATCGGTCCCACCTATAAGAGAAAATACAAAAAAAAAAGAGAACATTTGAACTAGAGGAGGAGATTTCACAAGAAAACGTAAAGCCCATCGATTGGTTGGTCGGATCTCGAGATCTGGAGAACCATTACACCATTAAATGTTGCAGAGTCTAATTGGGCCTCGGTGGTGGGTTTGGTTCCTACTGTTGATTTAAAGGGATTTAGGACCCCTCAAAAGCTCTTCAAGATGCATTTGCAACTCCTTCAGCTTTGGTGTACTCATTCTGTAGGGAGTCTTTGATACTAGATCTTCTCTAGGCATCAAATTTATAGCGAAATCAATAACTCTCTTTGGGGGTAGTCCTGGTATCTCCTTGAACACATCCTCAAAATCTTTCAGGACTGATTGATCCTCCAGATTTGTCACCTTATCCTTAGGTGCTTCCTCCATATGAGCTGGAAATAATTGGCAGCCATTCCTGTAACACTTCTTTAGATGCATTGTTGAGATATCTTAGACAGTAACTACCCTAGGGATTCCTTGGACTGCTCTTGAGTTCCCTTCCTCATCCAGGAAATTAAATGCCTTATTATGACAATCTAATACATCATGGTGTTGGCCAATCCATACCAATTAGACAGTCATATGATCCCAATGGAAGGATGTTTGCACAGGGGCAGACCGAGGGTTCAACGCTTAATAGTGCACCAAAAAAACCCTGACTACCAGCCCTTTCAGAAACACCTGCGAAGCAGGTGAGGTCTCACCCAAGGTAGAAGAAGGGAGGGTTATAGGACGCAAGTGTTTGTAACTAGGTCGGGACACAGATCTGTGATAAAATCACTTCACAGAATATTCTATTAATGCTTAGAAGGTGACATGCATTAGTTTCTTAACATCGCAGAGCATAATCAAAGATAGATCGGTGCAGTAGAAAAAAATTATTATATACCCTGAGCACTTCACACTTAGTATTATAAGTTAGATCTAGCATTCATTTACCCTTAACACAAGTAATGCACTTTAGAAACAAAAGATCTATCTATTATACATCATAATCAAAGCACTAAGAAGATTCATAACAGAAAGAACATATCACAAAGCAAACCATGAGACACCAGATATACGTGGTTCACCCTAGGGTGGGGCTACGTCCACAAACCGCTTTGCCTCTTTATTATTCGCCAAGATATTACATCCATTCACTCCTGTGCACTAAGAAACAAAGTCGAGCTCCACATCAGACATGAGATTTGTGCACTAAGCAGTAGATCCTCCTTCCAAAACTAGGTCAAATGCATAGATCCAAACCCTCTATCACAACATTTGTACCTTCTACAAATTCATAGCCAAGAACAAAGCCTCAATGCACATACATTCCTTTGCACAAAGCAACTCTATTCACATAGAAATACATTCACTTCTCTTCTTCTACAATACCTTCCCCTTTATTTATACTTTACAAACCCTTACAATAAGGCCTAAACATGGGAAAACCCACGGGCCGACATCCCATAAACCTATTACAAAACCCTAGAGGACCCTTTATTGGGTCCACATAACCCTCAAAAATGGGTGAGATGAGCGATCTCAGCTCCTCTTGGGCACTCCTTCTTCAACCAACGTGTTGAATTACAAAAGTGGGCCAAATCTAACCAAAGTTTCCTCAAAACTTGGTTGAGGGCCAACAGGCCCCCAACACTCATCTGTGACTCGTCCTGAGTCACTTAGGTCTGAAAAATGTTGCTTCGAACGCCTCAATCTTAACTCGAGTTGCCTCGACTTGTTGCCTCACCTGAGCCTCTTGCTCATAGAGCTCCTGGAATGTATGCTCTATAACAGGCCCTTCCAGGCGATGTTCTACTGTTGCAACGACTTGATATAGTTGTGAGCCTTGTCCATCAATCTCCTCGAACACCTTGCAAGATTCATACTACATAGGTTGTATCTTATGTGTTACTTCCATTACATTACCCTGGAGGGCAGTGATTTATTCTTGTACTGTGCGCTGCTTTTGGGATCTCTTCATCCTTTCCACTGCGGTGAGAAGATTCATCTTCGCCTGCAACGAAAATTCTTGTTGTTGAACCTCCTGTAACTATACGTCTAGATTCTTTAGATATGGATCCTCGGCGAGGCGTTCATATGTATCGGTGCTCCTGTCACTTAACTATTTACATTCTAAGGTGAGGGCTCTTATACTTGCTACTATGTTTTTGGCAGACTCCTCCCCTTGGTCATGCACCTCCTATGCGGTGCTAGATACTGTTCGGGCCTCCAGATCAGTTATCCTAGCCTGAAGTTATTGGAGGGTATCTGTGAGCTCCACTACTTGAGCTTCGATCGACTCTTTCTCCTCCTGTTCCAAGACTAGCACAGAGCAACATGATTTACTTATCGCTTCTTTGACCATGGCCTGTTCTACAAGAATTTTCTCTTTTTCCCTCTGTAGCTGGGATCTTTCCTCCTGAAACTTCACCTGAAGCTCTGCTTTGTCACTTTCATGGGCAACTACACTATCCTGGGTTGCTCATAATTTTACTAGTACTTTGTCTTTCTCCTTTTGCAAGGCTTCTGTAGCCTTCTCCTTCTCTTCCTAAGCTTTCTGGAATCGATCTTCTATTGCATCCGCAATCCTTCTCAATTGGGTTGGTTCATCGCCCAATTTTGTATTTTGTGACGAGGAAGGCGCAGATGGTACTGCGCACACCAAACGAATGATTTGTTTCACTTCCTTCAATTCTCTCTCAATCCTTCCATATAACTCCTTCTTCTTCGCTCCGTATCTCTGCAACATGTCTTCAGAGGTGTCCTCCATACCTCTGCAGACCAGACTGATGTCGTCATCAGTGAGAGTGGCTTCCAACTGTGGCTTATTTGCACGTGTCTTACTCCTTTCTAAAGGTTTCTTCATGGAAACCTTCCTCTTTTGCAGCGTCACTATCCCAAAGTGGGATATTAAGGTGGTGTAGCTTTGCCTCCTCCTTTCTCTTCTTCTCTTTCATCTCCTCCTCTCTTTCCTTCTTCTTCATCTTCTCCTCCTCCTGGCAATTCAGACCCATTATCTCCAAAAGCGTTGTCCTCTTCATCACTCTCTATGTCCTGGACTTCATCCTTCTTTTTATGCTTCTTCGTCCCACTGGACTATCTGACATGTTCAAATCGTGTAACTATGGGGATTCCTATGGTGTCAATGTCAGATAATTCTGCATCGACGACAAGTACAAGAAACTCCTCTGGCCATTCCTTTGTAATCTGCTCCATATCTTCATTTGTTAGATTGTAGTATGACTATAATTCTTTCTGGTGATCATCTCTTTGCACGGTGATGTAGATGACGTGGGGATCAGAGTGGAACTTTGTTATGGGTCGGTATTGATGTAGGGTGCATGGTTTCATACGCAGTAATGATTCGATGGCGACCTTCAACTGCTGGTAACATCCATGAAACACGGCATTGGACTACCACTTCTTCGTCATGTCATTGGTATACCACAGAGTAGAAAATTGAGCGGCCAATGGCTCTAAAGGTTTGATCTATGGGAAAGTGGCTCCTTTAGACATTTTCCAAGCGACAAATGTGATCAAAATTATGAACCAACTGTAATGGAATTCATATCTCAAGTCATGGGCTTCGTGGCAATCCTTTTCTAATTTTTTGACGAGGTAGTTCACCCAGTTCATCTGCATGCCCTCCACACACTTTCCTGCGAGGTCTACCACGAACCTGGTGACCTGTGTGGGGTGGTTATTCCTCACTAGCTTGCCAGCTAAGAGTTGACAAGCAAGGTGCACTACGCCATCCTGTATCGAGGCTACCTTGTAACCTCACTTTCCTTTTTCTACCTCTCTATAAGCTTCTTTGATGCATTGTGCTAACGAACGGTCTGAGGCCTTCCTTGGGTAAAAATGTTGTGGGTCAGGACCCTTCACACTTAAACCTATGATCTAGTGGATCAACTTCAGATCCACAGTAATCCTTTTGTCGAGCCATAGATACCCACCATGATAACACGACAGAAGGAGTTTAACGAAAGCGTTAACCTCCTGGTGGTGGCCAAAATGTAGGATCTTCATCACGTTCAACATGGTTGACTACGCCAACCCTTTAATCCATGGCTGCAAGACGAGGTGAGGTTTCTTTCCGGTTGTCTTTATTAAATAGCGGTGAGGATCCAACATGGCGTAGTTCTTCCGGTATCCTAAGTTCAATTCGATGTGCTTCAACAGCGAGATCTATCCTAACTGACTCCTGACTATGTGAATTCCTTTCGGAATGTACGCAGTGAACACGGAGTACTCAAAATCCCAAGGGATATTGTCACAGTTAACAACTCCAGCCAGAGGTAGAACATATTCAGGTAGGATCAATGGGATCTGCTTCGCATTAGCCAGATCACCGTGGTGCTTACTTTGTTGTTCAGTTCCGGTGTTGATACGGGTGGAACGATGTTCGATCGAAGGGGAATCCTACAGTCCCCTAGTAAATGATGCTTGAATCCCTTTAGATATTGGTCTGTCGGCCATTATCTTCTTAAGAAATTCCTCGACAAACTTCTCCAACTCGCTAGGTTCGCCCGACATTCTATCTTTTAACAAATAGGCGGGGTAGACAAATGGACAAGAAGGGTAGACAAACTGACATGCGGGGTCTAGTTTCAAATATCACAGCTCAACACTTGGACAATTCTCTGCTTAGCTCAGTCAATCATGGGTATCAAAAATTGGTCCCAGCGCAACAACTGATGAGTTAAATAAGTGGGGTATCGTGATGGATCTTCCAACGGCCAGGAAATGCTTTCATTAATGTAAATCTATCCATTATGGCGTGGTCTCAACGTCCAAAAGAGGTCTCTAAGCCCATAAATGTGTTTTATAACCGTTCTGGAGAGTCATTCTAATGATCGGGGTGCCTCTAACAGTCATATAACTTCGTCAGGGAGAAGTCCAAATCTGCATGGTCCTGTTGTTCTGGCGAGGTTCAAATCCTGCGAACATGTCTCCTGCGAGGTTCCAATCTGTGAAATATTTCATCTAGTTTATGTAACTTCTTGTAGATTTTCCAACTTAGTGTTCCTTTTATTGAGCTTCCTTGCCTTCTTTCCTGTGCTCTGAGTTTCTTTAACTGTTTCTGGAATCCTTTTTCCCTTTTTATTCTTATCTTCCCCTAGCATAGTGGCTTCGTACTGTTGAGGTACCCTCAAAGATTATGAAGTTAATATCCCTTTTCTTAACATTTGCTGAGTGGGCATACTTCTTTCTTGGATAGATATGTTCTTCAAGCCTTCTTGAATTCTTTCAACTTTGACAGCTAATTCTCTTGCTTTTTGTCCCTCCTACGTTGTTAGTTTTCTCTGCTGCTTCGACTTATCCTCTCGTTCTTCTATTAGTCGGTCTATTTTCCTAGCTATGAAATCCCTTAGTTCTTGCTTTTTCTTTTCTATAGCTTCTTCCTCTACTTTCCTTCTGATCTGATCTTTCTCAATCCAAGTCTTACCTAACAATAGTGGAAAAGGGGCATTGTCCCCAACAAACCTAATGACTTTAAATTCTTCTTCAGTCGATGTTCCATGAACAATAATAGGTACATTAGTTATTATTCCCCATAAAGTTATCATCTTGCCCTTAAACAAGATTTTTCTTCCTAAAGAAGGTACCATAGTAGGCTTTCCCAAAACTTCCCAAGTTTCTTTTGTCATAATATTCACTTTTGTTTCATCATCCAGGACACAATCTATGTCGAAGTCTTATATTCTTGTACTTATGCATTGTTTTTCTCTCAGGCTTTCTGGTAAACTGACATCTTTATGAACATCCATTGTTTCTTTCAACTGTAATAACGTAGTATGAAATTCCTCTGACCCTTTCTCTTTAGGACTTTCTAACATGCCCTTAGTCTCTTGAATATTTTCATAGATTTATTGTCTTATGTTCATCCCTTCAACTTTAGCAATAATCCTTGGATAATCCTCAACCTCGTGACCAACAACCTTACAACAAAGACAAATAGGGCCTACCCCAGGACATTCATTAGCAAGATGTCCTGGCCTTCTGCAATTATAACACAAATTTAATCCTCTTTTTCTTTTAAATGTTCCCCAATATTTTATGTATTGTGCACTTCTCCTAGGATCATAGTGTTATACCTGCAATCTGCAAAAAACAATTCTAGTTTTATGCATCCACTTATTAGTCCAAAAACTCTCTCTGTGCATAGGAATAACATATTTTTATTCATTTCCATTAACTTTACTCAAATCAACTCTTTCTTTCAACTACACCCTAGCCTTTAGACTAGGACAGAATCTATTAAACATACTTAAATTCATGCTTTCGAAACAAAAACTTTCACTTATCTTTCTCTTACCAAAGCACAAATCTTACCTCTTTTAGGATCTTACCTCTTTTCTTTGGAACAGATTACTTTCTTGGCACAAAGATAATTCACAAGTCAAGTAGAGTACTGCACACTTTAGAAGCAAACCTACACACAGAGCTTCTCTTTTTCTTTACTTCAATTCCCAGCAATCACAATTTCAGGTCCCGGCAATGGAACCATTTGTTGGTACAGGGGCAGACCCAGGGTTCAACACTTAACAGCGCACCCAAAAAACCTCGATTATCGGCCCTTTCGGAAACACCTGCGAAGCAGGTGAGGTCTCACCTGAGTTAGAAGAAGAGGGGGTTACAGGATGCAGGTGTCTGTAACCAGGCTGGGACACAGATTTGTGATAAAAGCACTTCGCAGAATATTCTATTAACGCTTAGAAGGTGACATGCATTACTTTTTTAACATCGCAGAGCATAATCAAAGATAGATCATCATAGTAGAAAAGAATGATTATATACCCTGAGCACTTATCACTTAGCATTATAAGTTAGATCTAGCATTCATTTACCCTTAACACAAGTAATGCATTTAAGCAACAAAAGATTTATCTATTATACATCATAATCAAAGAACTAAGAAGATTCATAACATAAATAACACATCACAAAGCAAACCATGAGACACCAGATATATGCGGTTCACCTCAGGGTGGGGATACATCCACAAACTGCTTCGCCTCTTTATTATTTGCCAAGATATTACATTCAGTCACTCCTATGCACTAAGCCACAGAGTCGAGCTCTGCACCAGACAGGAGATCTACGCACTAAGCACTAGATCCTCCTTCCAAAACTAGGTCAAATGCACAGAGACAAACCCTCTATCACAACATTTGTACCTTCTACAAACTCATAGCCAAGCACAAAGCCTCAACGCACATACATTCCTTTGCACAAAGCAACTCTGTTCACACAGAACTACATTCACTTCTCTTCTTCTACAATACCTTCCCCTTTATTTATACTTTAAAATCCCTTACAATAAGGTCTAAACATGGGAAAACCCCATGGGCCGACATCCCATAAACCCGTTACAAAACCCTAGAGGACCCTTTATTGGGTCCACATAACCCTAAAAAATGGGTGAGATCTACAATCGCAGCTCCACCTGGGCGCTCCTTCTTCGACCAATGTGTCCAAGTCCAAAAGTGGGCCAAATCTGACCAAAGTTTCCTCAAAACTTGGTCGAGGGCCAACAAAGGATGTTCAAATATGCCTTGGTACTTATCCCATTCATGTCCACTAGACATGATTTAAACAACTCAATAACTTTTCTCTTAGTTCTTGTAGCTAGTTATACCAACCAATATTTCTCATGCTTGCTTCTTGGCAAAAGAAATCTATCCACTACCTTAGGATCTATATAGCTATGACTAGCTCCTAAATATATTAAAATAGTAAAGGCATGGTTATTGATCATACCTTTAAATTCAATCATGTTTGATTGAAACTCAGCTTGCTTGTTGTCCAGGGATGCATAGATCCTAGGTATACTTCTACCCATGTCCTCGACTATTTTTGCTTGTTGTACATTGTGGAAAACTCTCACTTTGTCATTTTTGTGAGGACAATATCTATACTTGTGTTCTCCTTTACAACCCCAACATTGAATGGGTGTCTTCCTTGGACTTTTCCCACCAACCTCATCCATTTTGTACTCTCTAAAAGATGGTTTTCCTTGAGGACTGCTTCTGAAAAAGGGTGGCTTGTTCCCCTTCTTCCTTTATTCCTTCTTAAATTTCTTCTTGTCCTCCCAAGCCTTTTCGAAAGTAGGCTTTCATTTTTGTTGATCATATAAGCATGTTTCTGTCCTTATGGTTTATTCCAGAGTCTTGGGATCATCATATTGTATTTTATCACTGATGAAAGATGGTAGTCCACTTAGGTACCTTTGAATCTTCATTGTCTCTTCCATTATGAAGGAGACATACTTCAACAGCTCTAGAAATATCCTTTCATATTCCTCAATAGTCATGTTTCCTAGCTTGAGTTCAAAGAACTCTTTCATCTTTTTATCATAATACCTCTTAGTCAGGTATTTATTCTCAAAATGCCTCTTGAATTCCTTCCAAATCACATTCTTCTCTCTGAGGTGTTTCACTTGCACCAGTTGATCCCACCACATGGATGTCTTTCCTTAAAGATGGTAGATATCAATTCTTCCTTCTGCATGGGAAGAATAGTTATGAAATTAGAAATACTTCCTCATGCCTAGCAGCCATGTCTCATCATCCTCATCCTTCTTATGCTCACCATCGAAAGTAGGAGGTTTGATCTTATTCATTTCTCCTTTCAACTCATCCACCTCAGACCTCATATGCTTCTTGACAGGGGAGAGACTTGAGCTACTGTGTGATATCCTATGGGAATTCTTTTGGGAGTGATGGTGATGTCTGCTACCACTCCTTGATCTTCCTTTCTTCTCAGGGTGCCATGGCTTCCTGATTTGCTGCAACCACTCTCCTTATCCATCCTCTTTTCAATTTTGTCCAGGATTTTCATTAACTTCATATTGAAATCTTTCTATTGTTACTTGGCCTTCATAAGCCTCTCATTGTTATCCTTGTGTCTCTAGACATATGTCTGCAATTTTTTCATGGTCTCAGCCAAATTTATGTCTTCTTCCTTTCCTCCTCCATGTCCATTAGAGTTGGTTCCTTCCAAACCCAACTAGACATTCAACCCTTTGATTTCATCTTCTTGGCTGAATACTACTTGTGTATTCTCCATATCTCTGCACTCTATGTTGAATTTTATATGAGAATTGTTAATTATGAAAAAATGTGTAGCCAACGAGACTTTGTCAGCCTAATTGTACTTAATAATTTCATGAAAACATGAACCACTCTGATTCATTAATATATATCAGACTTATTTTCTGCTAATTTCCTGAGAAATTGACTGTTCAGATCCAATTTCTAGGTGAATTTTTTTCTTCCATTGTTCAATACCTTTCCAATGCTTGCTTCCATTCTCAATTATGAGGTTTGAGTAGGAAGTTATGGATATTTGAAAATTTTTTCCCTTTCTTGTTCTTAAACAAAATTTTGGGTGCTAGCCCCTTTCCTTCGGCCCCCAAATTCATGTGACTAGGGGATGTGACCAAGCGTTAATCGTTAGGCACTCATCCTGTGCTTCGAGCCTCTGGGGCTCCAAAGCTTCGAGGCTTCGGAGGATCTACCTCCATTACTATACATTTTCCCCGAACGTCGATTCTCTGAATACTCGGACTGTAGATTTTAACCTTGTACAATATTTACTGCAAACATATTTTCAGTAAAAAAAAAAAAAAAGACACAATGGAAAATACAATAAATTACACAGAGATTTCTCCCCTAGAAACCCAAACTGGGAAAACCAGCATATTCTATATTCATTCATCATGATACATTGTTTACAATACAATATACATATAAGATCCAGCAACATCCAAAACCCTAACCCAATAACCTGGATTAGTCAACAACCCTAATTCCTTAACCAAAAATAGAAAACCATCAGCAAAGAAACCATGTGCTGAAAAACCACCTAAATATGTGCCATGTTTCCCGAGGAAAATAATATAACACATACCCAACATGGAGGACGTACCGATCAACGGTCCTTATTCCTTGTTTATATATATGGTGGACAGGAGCTCCAAGACTCTGGGCTTCGGCTATTTCCAAAGTACATCACAACAAATCTCCTGGACCGTCGAATTAGAGAACTTGTGAAGGACGGTGGATCTACGGTCCACATTCTCTACTCAGATCTACGTTGAATAGGATCTTCGGGACTCTTGGCTTCAATGGTTTCCAAAACACTTCACTACCAAACTCACAAAGTGCCGACCCACCGGAGATCCCCTCTCTTGCCTCCATGTGTCATCTTTCAATCAACAGTCGAGATTAACTTTGGCCCTTCAGGAGTTCTCAACTCACAACATCTGTACCTCAAATCCTCTGGAGTACTTCTTCTCTTGACCTTGGGATCTGGCACCATGTGTGCTCGGTGATCAATGGTCTCGATGGACTCTGCCCTTCGAAAGTCCTTGACCTCAACTACCTACACCTTGAATCCTCCAGACCATGGTATATACCACCGTGTGTCCCCTCCCAATGAACGGAGAGGATTTACTCCGCTCTTCAGAGCTTCAAGGGTTTCACCTTCCTCTCACTTCATTTATTTCAAACTTCAAAGTGGCAAAAGGGTCCACTTAGTACTGCACACCCAGTTTCTATGTGGAAGATTCCAAGAAGAGGACACGTGGCCCAATATAAGGGGTGACACGTGTCAAGTTCTAACTGCATAATCAGACTTTCAAAAGATCAAAACACACTGACACATGGCATGCATCTTGTTTGTCCACGTTACCCCAGGTGACGTCACCAAGCCACGTCACTACAAAACTTTGGGACTCCGAGACTTGGGAGGTCCAAAATTTCTTGCAACAACTTCTCATGAACGTTGAAAACCCAAACTGCTTAACCTTCTGGAGCCCACGAAGTACATTTATCACCAATAAAAGTGGTGACATGTGGTCCCACCGTCGAGTGACACATGTCAGGTTCCAATCGATCCTAAGGGATTGTCAAAAGTATGAAAATGAGTGACACACGGTAGACTTAGGTAGGTCAATGTCACCCTAGGTGACGTCATCTTACCACATCATATCTGACGCTTCAGGACTTCGATGATTTCCTATCTTCAACACTTTCTCAAAACTGTCAAACTTTCTAAAGGGTCCACATCATCCTCGGTGACATCATCATGTCACATCACTTTCGCAACCCAAGGCGTCGAAGATTTTGTTTTCCCATCGACACTTTCACAAAACTGTCAAACATTTCCACGTCACCCCCGGTGACATCATCATGTCACATCACTTTGGCAACCCTGACTTCGATGATTCTTCTTATTGATACTTTTTGCAAAAATGTCGAACTGTCGATTGTCAAATAGGTCCACGTCATCTTTGACATTTCGAGACTTCGAAAATTTGATAGATCTCTACTCATCTATCCACTTACAAAATTCTCGAACTGTCAATTGTTGAGGACTGCTTCCCATAGTTTCAGGACTTCAACAATTTTGTTGTTGAACACCCTGCAACCCCCAAACTACCGAACCATGAACATTTCTTAATCCCTATGCACCTTCTCCAGATCTGACGATTTTGTGGGATCTTTCTTCTTCTGAACAAATCCAATGGCCCAAATTTAACTTTGTGGCTCAATACCACGTCTGTTGTGGTTTATCAAACCGTTATACCTCATGAGCTACTGAACACAGCCAAGGTGTTCCCCCAGCACCCTCCTGGCACTATGTACATCAAATCCCTGTGGAATTTTTACTTCAAATTCCACATTTGTGGCTCATCAAGGTTCAGTGTTGAAACCATGGGCTCTGATACCAAATCGTGGCATCCCTCGAGCTACCAAGTCAGGGAAATCCACTGCAATCAAGCTCTGTCCAAGCTATGATAAACATATATATATATATATATATATATATATATATATATATAATGTAAATTTACACAGAGATAAACATTCTGATCATACACATATTCATGTAGAAGCAACAATAAATACATACATGCAATATATACAGGAAATTTGTATAACATTATAACACATGTACAATATACACAGCATACAATTAACACAGAATTGATACTTATATTTTTATGAGAATACCACCGACTACATGCAGACCTTCCATGAACCTCCCATCCTTAGACCATGTTGATCCAAGCTATCAGTAGTGGGTCACCCCCAAGATGGGACCAAACTCCATCTAGGGAAAATGAAATCTTAGGTTAGGCTAAGACTATGGAAAGTTGCATGATGCAACCTAAAGGATTCCCTCCAAGGATCCTACTTACACCCACCGCTCACAGACTCTCATTCCCCACATGCATGTCCCACTCTAGGAATATACACCTTCATTGTTCCATAATCCATTGATTGCTCCACTTCCCTTCCAGGGCTTCAATAACAGGTCGGATCAGTAATTCTCAGATCTATGTAGTTTTTGTTGGACTCCCTCCAGGAGAAGCCACTTCCCCAAAAACCTCTCTCACCTCGAGAGAGTTTCTCACATGCCTAACAACCTGCTTCTTCAACCCACGGGCCCGAAAACCTGCCTCTTCAAACAACCAGGTAACTGCAGTAGAAAAAACAGGTGAAACAAGGGATGGCTCATTCAAATACAGAGGTTCACTATGGAAAGGGGTTTAACAATGGATAAATTGGATGATTGCGTGCTTTCTTAGTGCATGAGTAAATGGGTGTGAAGGATGGCCGAAATATGGAGTGAACTCCTAAGGAAAGATGACAAGAATGATCAGAATGGTGAGAGCGAACCCCCACAATGATGGAATTTCCCACATAAATATGCATGCATCTTGGATGACACTTGGCTCTCTAGGAGCTCATTCCTCCCCCCAAAGGAACTTAGGATAACAAGGTGTATTCCCAAACTTTAGTAATTTAGGAAATATATTATAATATTCCCTTGGGTTAAACCCTCAAGCTTAGCCCCTTTTTCCTATCCTCTCAACCCCCTTCCATTTCCCTTTCTAGTGGAGCTTAGTCCCCCATAACTCTTTCCTCGTGTTTGGTCTACACACAACAATGTATTTATATTAATGATTTGCATAATTACATATACAAAAATCAGGCTCATTGGCCTTATCATCTAGGATCTCCACCCTAATAACACATAATCCTCCCAACTTACTAATACTTGGCTCAGAGGTTTATAAACATCATTTAAACATCATTACAATTCAACAGGGGCTAGGCCTTGGGGTATTACAAACGAGCTTTACAAAATGTTTGTTGCAACTGTCATATTGAGTTTTACGGTGAAATGTCAACTTTCACCAAATTGCAGTTTGAGAGGTGCAGTGAATGTGCTAGAGCAAGACGAATTGGTCTGTGGTGGATTCAGATCCAACGAATTTTCAATAATTGCTCAACGAGATTGACAAGTTTAGGTCTTAACAGAAAACTATGCAGTGGAAATATTTCAACAAAGCTCTGATACCATGTTGATTTTTCAGATTTTCAAATCTGATAATTATTACCTTATGATTTCAATACAAAATTTCATTTCATGCCACAATCATCATAGAATAACTATACATTGAAAATCTCAAATATAACAATGTAGAGGAAACAACAAGATCTATAAATATTAACCATGCACACTAGACAAAAGAACACAAGAATTTATCTTGGGAAACCCAACCTTGGGAAAAAACCCAACAACCTTTCTTATAGAAGAATTCAGTCCAAGATATTACCAGTACATCACCATCAACATATCAAAATACCATACAGAGAATGTCCTCCCTGATCCTAGTGTCTCCAAGAGCTAGCATCTCACTAAAATAGCCAAAATATAACCAAGAGAGAGCTTCTCCAATTCTAGTGCCTCTCCAAGTGTGGCGCACTCACCAAGATAACTAGAACTCCAAGAGATAGTGAAATATTGCTACTGCAATTGACAACTAGCTAGTGTGCACTACAGAAGGAGAGTTGTGTGTGTCCAAATGAAATGACGCTACATGTATTTATACTTGTCTGGGAACCTAGATTTCTTGTACTTCTTGTATTTCTTCTTTTCATAGAAAGGTCGTTCTTGATCTTGGTTGATGTAATCTTCTCTGTCATGCACCCAGTTGATTTATACTTCTCCCACATAGCACCTTAAGTCTCTGTCAGTCCTTGTCAATTCATATGAGCAAGGATAGAGCCTACACCAGTTCCATTATCCTTATCCAAGTCACATGGCCATCTAAGGAGAATGTGTCATTCTCCTTAGCCAAGTCACATGGCCATCTAAGGAGAATGCTTGCCCGATGTATATGTGCCTCGAGTCTTTGTCGATCCTTTTCAAGTCACATGATCAAGGATAAATACTACGCCTAGGACATTCTTCTTAGCCAATTCACATGGCCATCTGAGAAGAATGTGCCATTATCCTTAGCCAAGTCACATGGCCATCTGTGGATACTGTCTGCCATTTTCCTTATCTAAGTCACATGGCCATCTGAGGAGAATGTTGAATCGATACTGCCATTTGGAGAAGCATCAACACCTCGATTCTTTGTTGGTCCTTGTCAAGTCACATGATCAAGGATAAAGACTACTACGTCTGGGTCATTCTCATTAGTCAAGTCACATGGCCATATGAGGAGAATGTATGCCCGATGCTTTCCAAAACATCAACAACTTGGACTAACCATATTAAAATGTGTAAGTAATATATATTCAAAAACTGAAATTGACTATCTGGATGGAAAGATCTCAAAAAAATAGGCAACTCAAAAAAATGATGACACTGAAAGTAGACTTTGGATGTCAAAGTTATGCTCTTTTTAAGAAAGGCATAAAACATAATCAAAGTGCTACATGGAATTTAGAGGTTGACCCACATGGTGATGGATGTACAATGAGGTCACTGAGTAAGAAAAATATCCATTCCCTCTCTAACTTTTCCTATAAGCTCACTTTTACAAACAAGTTATTTGTGAAGTGGTCCACTTTTATAAAATACGTGAGAACCACTTTTACAATGAAGATACTTTACAAATTAAAGTTTCATGTAAAAAGTAGCTTATAAAGATAATATTAAATATAAAACTATGAGATAACTTAAGGTTGCATGGAATTTTTCAAAAAATAACTTAAATAAAGACTTGAACTCAAGACCACTTATTAAATAAAGTAACTTTCGACCAAGTG
>ML793133.1:161826-212611 GCA_009831015.1 Picea engelmannii
ATGTCAATAGATACAATGCACTCAATGAACCAACCTTTGCTCATTCATGAAATATACTTACATGTGTCAAAGAAAGATGTAACACTTCTCATGCTTTTATTCATATGTTGTAGGAGATTTGAATAAGACACACAATGGTTGTACGTTCTTATTCAAAATGCAAAAGCTTGAAGTGTGGGTGGCGTTGTTCACTCAAAACTGAATTTGGGTTGCATGCAAATCAATCCCGAGGCAACCACGAACCACTTTGAATTGGAAGTTGTCCCTCCCAACCCGAGAGGGATCTCTCGAATAATGTCACAATATGATCTCCAGTAAGCGTGAAATGGTGGGCAGATTTATGGGTAAATGATAGTTTTGGATTTTTAAATTTTGGGGGGTTGGACCAGGGAAACAGTCCATTAGGCATGGAGTCAAGTGAAAACCAAAGAAAGGAGATAATAGCATGATCGTATAACTTGAGGAAAACGAGGCAAAGTAAGTCTATCTTTCAGCAATTGATAATCATGATGCGGTAGCAAAAAAAGAAAAGAAAAAGACCATCACAGTGAAAGCATCTATCAATGATGAATTTTCACTACAATTTTAGAGGAAAAAGACAGAAGGTTGATAACTAGATGCAGAGCACTTATCTTGAGCGAATTCTGACCAGTCACCATGTAAACGCAACACATATATATCAACTGTGTGTAAGGAGCATATAAAATGAATTCCAAACAAATTTTAACTCAGTTGAAAGAGGAAGAGATAAAAAATATGATAATGACAACAGGGAGAACATATTGAAAGAATCAACCGTAATGAATATCACAATATCAAGTGAAAACGACGTCTATATTAATCCATTCCAGGTTTACAAAATAATTTGTCTTACAAAAGGAACCCCTCTTCAAAAGAGGTTTTTTCCCAGCTCCCCCTCTCGCCTGTTACATCACTCCGTCTTTAAAAGAAATAATCTAAAATAAATCTCTTTGTGCTTTGGGAAATATGAAACGGTTTGCCTTCTCAGAACTTTGCGACTACCAGATGCTCTGCCATCTTCTTTAAACCATTACTAATCATTTTGACAAGTGGGGTATGGATGATCCCTTTGATGCGTGGATGTCTTTTCTGTGTGGTACATTGTAAATCCAAACAGACAGCAAAAGTATTCTTCCATCGACATATTATGCACATGGTGAGAAAGAATGAAAACTGATCTAGCTAGTTTACTATCATGAGTATATGAAGCAGTACAGAGATGGTACTTTACTTCATCAACGAACCAATCGATCAAAGATTTGATGTAAGTTGTGGGTTCAGAGTGCGCATAATCATTGCGCTCATCGGAGAAGTGATCATTGTTGTCGGGGCCACCAACAACAACACCAACCAGAATGTTTGGGTTTGGACCCTTGCTGTAGAACGACCGGAAGCCATCGTTGCAGGCAATAGTCTGTGGATGGCTGTATCTTGAAGGCAACGACGAGCCTCGGTGATGTATGTGCTCTGGAAACTTGGCACCATAGCCCACCATGTATGACATTCTCAGCGAGTTGTCTCCCAGTATGTACTCCACTTGTCTTTTCGCAAGAGTATGTATTCGGGTCCGAGTGACTATAATGCTCCCGCATCTCACTACTTGGTGGGAAACGCTCAAGTATTTTGCATAAGTGAAAAGCAGAAAAGTTGAGGACGTTACATATTGCAAATTACAATCACTCATTTCGAAGAGCAGTCCACCTGGTGTGTACTGCGCCTGAGAAGATGGTGTTCCAGGTGAGAGAGAGCAAATGAAGTTGTTAGCGTGGCCTCTGTATTCGTCAAGGGACTTGGAATATTCTAGTAGAACTTCCTTAGCCAAAAGAACTCTGGTTCCTGCATGCTTCTCGTCCCAGCTGAATATATTGACGCTATCGTCGACTCCAAGAGTCTGGCCATTTGATTGAATGTAGGTGAGACATGATACGCTCCTTGAGGCTCTTTGCAACCATGCTGCTCCCCACAGTAACTCGTCATGATATCTCGAGTATGAGAAATAGAATGGACAAACTTCCGACTGGAGAGAGTCAATGTAAGCGCCTCTGTATTTATCCGCAATATCAAACATCCGCATTGCAGTTTGAAGGAGGAGCTCAGAATAAGTACAGTCTGTTGCACGGTAAACCATTGAGGCGGCTGTAAGCGCTGCAGCAATTTTTGCGGCAATGTCTGATCCAGGATGTTTAGCATCTATTTTATAGACATTGCGAGGTACGTCCATGTCTTTGGGCCTCTCCCAGCACTTGTGATCCATGTTCGGATCGCCTACCTGCACGTACAGAACACTGGGATGTGCAGCGGCCTTAAGGAGATAATCTGCAGCCCAACGGATGGCAGTATTTGCCTGGTCGAGGTCATCTCCCATGAACTCTCCGAACTCCAGAATGCTCCGTGACAGCATGGTGATCGTGAAAGCCATGGGAAAACCGAACTTCACATTGTCTCTTGCGTCATAATATCCTCCCGTCAAATCCATGTATTCTGCAGCTCCATCCGAAAGGGCGGAATCTCCACGCCATCTCATCCTCTAGTTGAGTGGAAGCTTGCCAGATCTCTGACCTTCGAAGAAGAGAATAGATTTGGTGAGAGCATCTCTATAGTTATGAGACAGAGAGGACGCACGTCCGCCATAATATGCATAAATATTATTCAAGTGAGCGGCTTATACCCTCGCCATTGCCATCTAAAATAATCATTGTTGTAAGGGAATTTGAAAGCTCATTTTTAAGACAAATTGGATTTTCTGTATCACCAACACTTGATGTGCATTCTGGCCCAAGTCTTTCTTTAAATGCATGTAGTGGGATGACAAAATTTTATATAAGAAAGCAAGTCGTTGCTTGTTAGAAGCATCTAGTGTAGTGTACACATTGAAAGAAAGGACCTTTAAAACCTATCCCGCATGCTCCAAAAGTTCATTTTAAACAACACACTATAATAAATAAACTTGTATTTTGAATTGTATGGCAAAAGCTAGTAGAACACGATGCAACCCCCTACACCAGGGGTATGGGGTTTTCTCTGTGTAGATTTCCACGGACAAAAATAACAACTCCTCTGCAAACTTTTCAATCTTGGGAAGCTATTGAACAATCTTCCATCTCTTTGGAACAATTAGCTACTGCAACAGAAGAAGGAGAAGAAACAAGTGATGGAAAATCAGAATCCACAGTCATAGCCTAAGCCTCAGTATTTTCTTCCATGAGGGATTATAGAGTTCTGGGTATGTAGCACACTTCTTCCGGGTCTTCTCGTGGGTTCTATCTTTGGATTTTTTTATGTGCGTTGTCTTGTGAATTGGCCTTCGATGGATAGTTGAGAAATTTGGGCGAAAGCGCCTAAGTTGAATCAAAAAATTTCAATATCTGTTACAACATAGGCTCCATCTAGGGATGGTACTTTCCCGTAAAGTGCCAAGAACAGTAGGCCAGGTTCCTTCATCCATTGGGTGACCTAACGTGAAAGCTGTAATTCTGAGTTCTCATGCCAGTGAAATCACCATCGGAAACTTTTAATGGAGTCACCAGAGCATGTGCAACCAATATTTGCCTAAGACCGGCTGCTCAACCAGGCCTTAGGACTAGGAAAATGTCGTTCTCCCAGGGATAGATATCAACTTCGATTCCCCGACAACGGTGCCAAAATGTTGTTCACTCGGAACTGAATTTGGGCTGCATGCAAATCAATCCCGGGGCAACCTCGAACCACTTTGAATTGGAAGCTATCCCTCCCAACCCGAGAGGGATCTCTCGAATAATGTCACAATATGATCTTCAGTAAGCCTGGGCAGATTTATGGGTAAATGATAGTTTTGGATTTTTAAATTTTGGGGGGTTGGACCAGGGAAACAGTCCATTGGGCATGGAGTCAAGTGAAAACCAAAGAAAGGAGATAATAGCAGTGATCGTATAACTTGAGGAAAATGAGGCAAAGTAAGTCTATCTTTCAGCAATTGATAATCATGACGCAGTAGCAAAAAAAGAAAAGAAAAGGTCATCACAGTGAAAGCATCTATCAAGGATAAGTTTTCACTACAATTTTAGAGGAAAAAAACAAAAGGCTGATAACTAGATGCAGAGCGCTTATCTTGAGCAAATTCTAACCAGTCACCATGTAAACGCAACACATATATATCAATTGTGTGTAAGGAGCATATAAAATGAATTCCAAACAAATTTTTACTCAACTGAAAGAGGAAGAGATAAACAATATGATAATGACAACAGGGAGAACATACTGAAAGAATCGACCGTGATGAATCTCACAATATCAAGTGAAAACGTTGTCTGTATTAATCCATTCCGGGTTTACAAAATAATTCAGCTTACAAAAGGAACCCCTCTTCAAAAGAGGTTTTTTCCCTAGCTCCCCCTCTTGCCTGTTACATCACTCTGTCTTTAAAGAAATAATCTAAAATAAATCTCTTTGTGTTTCGGGAAATGAAACAGTTTTCCTTCTCGGAACTCTGCGACTGCCAGATCCTCTACCAGCTTCTTTAAACCGTTACTAATCATTTTGACAAATGGGGTATGGATGATCCCTTTGATGCATGGATATTTGATGTGTGGATGTCTTTTCTGCATGGTTGCCTTGATTAAATTCACAGCGAAGGATAGCCGATAACGCTTTCGAATGTGGTACATTGCAAATCCAAACAGACGGCAAAAGTATTCTTCCGTCGGCATATTATGCACATGGTGAGAAAGAATGAAAACGGATCTAGCTAGTTTACTATCATGAGTATATGAAGCAGTACAGAGCTGGTACTTTACCTCATCAACGAACCAATCAATCTAAGCTTTGATGTAAGTTGTGGGTTCAGAGTGCGCATAATCGTTGCGCTCATCGGAGAAGCAGTCATTGTTGTTGGGGCCACCAACAACAGCACCAACCAGAATGTTTGGGTTCGAAACCTTGCTGTAGAACAACTGGAAGCCATCGTTCCAGGCAATAGTCTCTGGATCGATGTATATTGAAGGCAACGACGAGCCTCGGTGATGTATGCGCTCTAGAAACTTGGCACCGTAGCCCACCATGTATGACATTCCCAACGCGTTGTCTCCCAGTATGTAGTCCACATGTCTTTTCGCAAGAGTACGTATTCGGGTCGGAGTGACTATAATGTTCTTGCATCTCACTACTTGGTGGGAAACGCTCAAGTATTATGCATAAGTGAAAAGAAGAAAAGTTGAGGACATTACATATTGCAAATTACTATCACTCATTTCGAAGAGCGGTCCACCTGGTGTGTACTGCACCTGAGAAGATGGTGTTCCGGGCGAGAGAGAGAAAATGAAGTAGTCAGCATGGCCTCTATATTCGTCAAGAGACTTGGAATATTCTAGTAGATCTTCCTTAGCCAAAAAAACTATGGTTCTTGCATGCTTCTCGTCCCAACTGAATATATTGACGCTATCGTCGGCTCCAAGATTCCTGCCATTTGATTGAATGTAGGTGAGATATGATACGTTCCTTGAGGCCCTTTGCAACAATGCTGCTCCCCACAGTAACTCGTCATGATATCCCGAGTATGAGCAATAGAATGGACAAACTTCCGACTAGAGAGATTCATTGTAAGCGCCTCTGTATTTATCCACAATATCAAACATCCGCATTGCAGTTTGAAGGAGGAGCTCAGAATAAGTACGGTCTGTTGCATGGAAAACCATGGAGGCGGCTGCAAGCGCTGCAGTAGTTTCTACGACAACGTCTGATCCTGGATGTTCATCGTCTATTTTATAGACATTGCGAGGTATGTCCATGTCTTCGGGCCTCTCCCAGCACTTGTGATCCATGTTCGTATCACCTACCTGCACGTACAGAACACCGGGATGTGCCGCGGCCTTAAGGAGATAATTTACAGCCCAACGGATGGCAGTATTTGCATGGTCGAGGTCCTCTCCCATGAACTCTCCAAACTCCAGAATGCTCCATGACAGCATGGTGGTCGTGAAAGCCATGGGAAAACCGAACTTCACATTGTCTCCTGTGTCGTAATATCCTCCCGTCAAATCCACGTATTCTGCAGCTCCATCCGAAAGGGCGGAATCTCCACGCCATCTCATCCTCTGGTTGAGTGGAAGCTTGCCGGATCTCTGACCTTCGAAGAAGAGAATAGATTTGGTGAGAGCATATCTATAGTTATGAGACAGAGAGGACGCACGTCCGCCATAATATGCATAAATATTATTCAAGTGAGCGGCTTCTACCCTCACCATTGCCATCTGCAGTAATCATTGTTGTAAGGGAATTCGAAGGCTAATTTTTAAGACAAATTGGATTTTCTGTATCACCAACACTTGATGTGCATTCTAGCCCAAGTCTTTCTTTATATGCATGTAGTGGGCTGACAAAATTTTATATAAGAAACAGTGAAGGAAAGGATCTTTAAAACCTCTCCTGCATGCTCCAAAAGTTCATTTTAAACGACACACTATAAGAAATAAACTTGTATTTTGAATTGTATGGCAAAAGCTACTAGAACACGATGCAACCCCCTGCACCAGGGGTATGGGGTTTTCTCTGTGTAGATTTCCACGGACAAAAAAAACAACTCCTCTGCAAACTTTTCAATCTTGGGAAGCTATTGAACAATCTTTCGTCTCTTTGGAACAATTAGCTACTGCAACAGAAGAAGGAGAAGAAACAAGTGATGGAAAATCAGAATCCACAGTCATAGCATGAGCCTCAGTATTTTCCTCCATGAGGGATTGTAGAGTTTTGGGTATGTAGCACACTTCTTCCGGGTCTTCTCGTGGGTTCTATCTTTGGATTTTTGTATGTGTGTTGTCTCGTGACTTGGCCTTCGGTGGATAGTTGAGAAATTTGGGCGAAAGTGCCTAAGTTGAATAAAAAAATTTCAATATCAGTTACAACATAGGCTCCATCTAGGGATGGTACTTTCTCGTAAAGTGCCAAGAACAGTAGGCCAGGTGCCTTCATCCATTGGGCGAACTAACGTGAATGCTGTAATTCTGAGTTCTCCTGCCAGTGAAATCACCATCGAAAACTTTTAATAGAGTCGCCAGAGCATGTGCAACCAATATTTTCCTAAGACCGGCTGCTCAACCAGGCCTTAGGACTAGGAAAATATTGTTCTCCCAGGGACAGATATCAACTTCGATTCCCCGGCAACGACGCCAAAATGTTGTTCACTCGGAACTGAATTTGGGCTGCATGAAAATCAATCCCGAGGAAACCTCAAACCACTTTGAATTGGAAGCTTCCCCTCCCAACCCGAGAGGGATCTCTCGAATAATGTCACAATATGATCTTCAGTAAGCGTGAAATGGTGGGAAAATTTATGGGTAAATGATAGTTTTGGACTTTTAAATTTTGGGGGGTTGGACCAGGGAAACAATCCATTGGGCATGGAGTCAAGTGAAAACCAAAGAAAGGAGATAATAGCAGTGATCGTATAACTTGAGGAAAATGAGGCAAAATAAGTCTATCTTTCAGCAATTGATAATCATGATGCGGTAGCAGAAAAAGAAAAGAAAAGGCCATCACAGTGAAAGCATCTATCAAGAATGAATTTTCACTACAATTTTAGAGGAAAAAGACAGAAGGTTGATAACTAGATGCAGAGTGCTTATATTGAGCGAATTCTGACCAGTCACCATGTAAACGCAACACATATATATCAACTATGTGTAAGGAGCATATAAAATGAATTCCAAACAAATTTTAACTCAGCTGAAAGAGGAAGAGATAAACAATATGATAATGACAACAGGGAGAACATACGGAAAGAATCGACCATGATGAATCTCACAATATCAAGTGAAAACGTCATCTGTATTAATCCATTCCGGGTTTACAAAATAATTCGGCTTACAAAAGGAACCCCTCTTCAAAAGAGGTTTTTTCCTCAGCTCCCCCTCTCGCCTATTACATCACTCTGTCTTTAAAAGAAATAATCTAAAATAAATCTCTTTGTGTTTCAGCAAATATGAAACGGTTTGCCTTCTCGGAACTCTGCGACTGCCAGATGCTCTGCCAGCTTCTTTAAACCGTTACTAATCATTTTGACAAGTGGGGTATGGATGATCTCTTTGATGCATGGATGTCTTTTCTGCGTGGTTGCGTTGATTAAATTCACCGCGAAAGATAGCCGATAACACTTTCGAATGTGGTACATTGCAAATCCAAACATACGGCAAAAGCATTCTTCCGTCGGCATATTATGCACATGGTGAGAAAGAATGAAAACTAATCTAGCTAGTTTACTATCATGAGTATATGAAGCATTACAGAGCTAGTACTTTACTTCATCAACGAACCAATCAATCGGACCTTTGATGTAAGTTGTTGGTTCAGAGTGCGCATAATCGTTGCGCTCATCGGAGAAGTGGTCATTGTTGTCGGGGCCACCAACAACAGCACCAACCAGAATGTTTGGGTTCGGACCCTTGCTGTAGAACGACCGAAAGCCATCGTTGCAGGCAATAGTCTCTGGATGGTTGTATATTGAAGGAAACGATGAGCCTCGGTGATGTATGCGCTCTGGAAACTTGGCACTGTAGCCCACCATGTATGACATTCCCAGCGAATTGTCTCCCAGTATGTAGTCCACCTACATTTTCGCAAGAGTACGTATTCGGGTCGGAGTGACTATAATGTTCACGCATCTCACTACTTGGTGGGAAATGCTCAAGTATTTTGCACAAGTGAAAAGCAGAAAAGTTGAGGACGTTACATATTGCAGATTACTATCACTCATTTCAAAGAGCAGTCCACCTGGTCTGTACTGCACCTGAGAAGATGGTGTTCTGGGCGAGAGAGAGCAAATGAAGTTATCAGCGTGGCCTCTGTATTTGTCAAGGGACTTGGAATATTCTAGTAGAACTTCCTTAGCCAATAGAAATCTGGTTCCTACATGCTTCTCGTCCCAGCTAAATATATTGATGCTATCGTCGGCTCCAAGAGTCTGGCCATTTGATTGAATGTAGGTGAGATATGATACGTTCCTTGAGGCTCTTTGCAACCATGCTGCTCCCCACAGTAACTCATCATGATATCCCGAGTATGAGCAATAGAATGGACAAACTTTCGACTGGAGAGATTCACTGTAAGCGCCTCTGTATTTATCCGCAATATCAAACATCTGCATTGCAGTTTGAAGGAGGAGCTCAGAATAAGTATGGTCCGTTGCACGGAAAACCATGGAGGCGGCTGCAAGCGCTGCAGCAATTTCTACGGCAATGTCTGAGACTAGATGTTCAGCGTCTATTTTATAGACATTGCGAGGTATGTCCATGTCTTCGGGCCTCTCCCAGCACTTGTGATCCATGTTTGGATCGCCTACCTGCACGTACAGAACACCGGGATGTGGATCGACCTTAAGGAGATAATCTGCAGCCCAACAGATGGCAGCATTTGCGTGGTCGAGGTCATCTCCCATGAACTCTTTGAACTCCAGAACGCTCCATGACAACATGGTGTTCATGAAAGCCATGGGAAAACCAAACTTCACATTGTCTCCTACGTCGTAATATCCTCCCGTCAAATCCACATATTCTGCAGCTCCATCCGAAAGGGCGGAATCTCCACGCCATCTCATCCTCTGGTTGAGTGGAAGCTTGCCAGATCTCTGACCTTCAAAGAAGAGAATAGATTTGGTGAGAGAATCTCTATATTTATGAGATAGAGAGGACGCACATCCGCCATAATATGCATAAATATTATTCAAGTGAGCGGCTTCTACCCTCACCATTGCCATCTGCAGTAATCATTGTTGTAAGGGAATTCGAAAGCTCATTTTTAAGACAAATTGGATTTTCTGTATCACCAACACTTGATGTGCATTCTGGCCCAAGTCTTTCTTCATATGCATGTAGTGGGCTGAAAAAATTTTATATAAGAAAAGAAGTCGGTGCTTGTTAGAAGCATCCAATGCAGTGTACACAGTGAAGGAAAGGACCTTTAAAACCTCTCCCGCATGCTCCAAAAGTTCATTTTAAACTGCACACTATAGGAAATAAACTTTTATTTTGAATTGTATGGCAAAATCTACTAGAACACGATGCAACCCCCTGCACCAGGGGTATGGGGTTTTCTCTATGTAGTTTTCCACGGACAAAAACAACAACTCCACTACAAACTTTTCAATCTTGGGAAGCTATTGAGCAATCTTTTGTCTCTTTGGAACAATTATCTACTGCAATAGAAGAAGGAGAAGAAACAAGTGATGTAAAATCAGAATCCACAGTCATAGCCTGAGCCTCAGTATTTTCCTCCATGAGGAATTGTAGAGTTCTGGGTATGTAGCACACTTCTTCCGGGTCTTCTCGTGGGTTCTATATTTGGATTGTTTTATGTGCGTTGTCTTGTGACTTGGCCTTCGGTGGATAGTTGAGAAATTTGTGCGAAAGTGCCTAAGTTGAATCGAAAATTTTCAATATCCGTTACAACATAGGCTCCATCTAGGGATGGTACTTTCCCGTAAAGTGCCAAGAACAGTAGACCAGGTGCCTTCATCCATTGGGCGACCTAACGTGAAAGTTGTAATTCTGAGTTATCCTGCCAGTGAAATCACCATCAAAAACTTTTAATGGAGTCGCCAGAGCATGTGCAACCAATATTTTCCTATGAACGGCTGCTCAACCAGGCCTTAGGACTAGGAAAATGTCGTTCTCCCAAGGATAGATATCAACTTCGATTCCCTGGAAACGGCGCCAAAATGTTGTTCACTCGGAACTGAATTTGGGCTGCATGCAAATCAATCCCGAGGCAACCTTGAACCACTTTGAATTGGAAGCTGCCCCTCCCAACCCGAGAGGGATCTCTCGAATAATGTCACAATATGATCTTCAGTAAGCGTGAAATGGTGGGCAAATTTATGGGTAAATGATAGTTTTGGATTTTTAAATTTTGGGGGGTTGGACCAGGGAAACAGTCCATTGGGCATGGAGTCAAGTGAAAACAAAAGAAAGGAGATAATAGCAGTGATCTTATAACTTGAGGAAAATGAGGCAAAGTAAGTCTATCTTTCAGCAATTGATAATCATGATGTGGTAGAAGAAAAAGAAAAGAAAAACCCATCACAGTGAAAGCATCTATCAAGGATGAATTTTCACTACAATTTTAGAGTAAAAAGACAGAAGGTTGATAACTAGATGCAGAGCGCTTATCTTGAGCAAATTCTGACCAGACACCATGTAAACGCAACACATATATATCAACTGTGTGTAAGGATCATATAAAATGAATTCCAAACAAATTTTAACTCAGCTGAAAGAGGAAGAGATAAACAATATGATAATGACAACAAGGAGAACATACTGAAAGAATCGACCGTGATGAATCTCAAAATATCAAGTGAAAACGTCGTCTGTATTAATCCATCCTGGGTTTACAAAATAATTCGGCTTACAAAAGGAACCCCTCTTCAAAAGAGGTTTTTTCCCTAGCTTCCCCTCTCGCCTGTTACATCACTCTGTCTTTAAAAGAAATAATCTAAAATAAATCTCTTTGTGTTTCGAGAAATATGAAACAGTTTGCCTTCTTGGAACTCTGTGACTGCCAGATGCTCTACCAGCTTCTTTAAACCGTTACTAATCATTTTGACAAGTGGGGTATGGATGATCCCTTTGATGCGTGGATGTCTTTTCTGCGTGATTGCGTTGATTAAATTCACAGCGAAAGATAGCAGATAGCGCTTTTGAATGTGGTACATTGCAAATCCAAATAGACAACAAAAGTATTCTTCCGTCAGCATATTATGCACATGGTAAGAAAGAATGAAAACTTATCTAGCTAGTTTACTATCATGAGTATATGAAGCAGTACAGAGCTGGTACTTTACTTCATCAACAAACCAATCAATCAGAGCTTTGATGTAAGTTGTGGGTTCAGAGTGCGCATAATCGTTGCGCTCATCGGAGAAGTGGTCATTTTTGTCGGGGCCACCAACAACAGCACCAACCAGAATGTTTGGGTTCGGACACTTGCTGTAGAATGACCATAAGCCATCGTTGCAGGCAATAGTATGTGGATGGTTGTATATTGAAGGCAACGACGAGCCTAGGTGATGTATGCACTCTGAAAACTTGGCATCATAGCCCACCATGTATGACATTCCCAGCGAGTTGTCTCCCAGTATGTAGTCCACCTGTCTTTTCGCAAGAATACGTATTCGGGTCGGAGTGACTATAATGTTCCCGCATCTCACTACTTGGTGGGAAATGCTCAAGTATTTTGCATAAGTGAAAAGCAGAAAAGTTGAGTACTTTACATATTGCAAATTACTATCACTCATTTCGAAGAGCAATCCACCTAGTGTGTACTGCGCCTGAGAAGATGGTGTTCCGGGTGAGAGAGAGCAAATGAAGTTGTTAGCGTGGCCTTTGTATTCGTCAAGGGACTTGGAATATTCTAGTAGAACTTCCTTAGCCAAAAGAACTTTGGTTCATGCATGCTTCTCGTCCCAGCTAAATATATTGACGCTATTGTCGACTCCAAGAGTGTGGACATTTGATTGAATGTAGGTGAGATATGATACGTTCCTTGAGGCTCTTTGCAACCATGTTTCTCCCCACAGTAACTCGTCATGATATCCCGAGTATGAGCAATAGAATGGACAAAATTTTGACTGGAGAGAGTCACTGTAAGCGCCTCTGTATTTATCGGCAATATCAAACATCCGCTTTGTAGTTTGAAGGAGGAGCTCAGAATAACTACGGTCTGTTGCACGGAAAACCATGGAGGCGGCTGCAAGCGTTGCAGCAGTTTCTGCGGAAATGTCTGATCCTAGATGTTCAACGTCTATTTTATAGACATTGCGAGGTATGTCCATGTCTTCAGGCTTCTCCCAGCACTTGTGATCCATGTTCGGATCGCCTACCTGCATGTACAGAACACCGGGATGTGCAGCGGCCTTAAGGAGATAATCTGCAGCCCAACGGATGGCAGTATTTGCGTGGTCAAGGTCATCTCCCATGAACTCTCCAAACTCTAGAACGTTCCATGAAAGCATGGTGGTCGTGAAAGCCATGGGCAAACCGAACTTCACATTGTCTCCTGCATCGTAATATCCTCCTGTCAAATTCACGTATTCTGTAGCTCCATCCGAGAGGGAAGAATCTCCACGCCATCTCATCCTCTGGTTGAGTGGAAGCTTGCTAGATCTCTGACCTTTGAAGAAGAGAATAGATTTGGTGACAACATCTCTATAGTTATGAGACAGAGAGGACGCACGTCCTCCATAATATGCATAAATATTATTCAAGTGAGCGGCTTCTACCCTCGCCATTGCCATCTACAGTAATCATTGTTGTAAGGGAATTCGAAAGCTCATTTTTAAGACAAATTGGACTTTTTGTATCACCAACACTTGATGTGCATTCTGGCCCAAGTCTTTCATTATATGCATGTAGTGGGCTGACAAATATTTCTATAAGAAACCAAGCCGTTGCTTGTTAGAAGCATCCACTGCAGTGTACACAGTGAAGGAAAGGACCTTTAAAACCTCTCCTGCATGCTCCAAAAGTTCATTTTAAACGACATACTATAAGAAATAAACTTGTATTTTGAATTGTATGGCAAAAGCTAGTAGAACACGATGCAACCCCCTACACCAGGGGTATGGGGTTTTCTCTGTGTAGATTTCCACAGACAAAAACAACAACTCCTATGCAAACTTTTCAATCTTGGGAAGTTATTGAACAATCTTCTGTCTCTTTGGAACAATTAGCTACTGCAACAGAAGAAGGAGAAGAAACAAGTGATGGAAAAGCAGAATCCACAGTCATAGCCTGAGCCTCAGTATTTTCCTCCATGAGGGATTGTAGAGTTCTGGGTATGTAGCACACTTCTTCCGGGTTATATCTTTGGATTTTGTTATGTGCGTTGTTTCGTGACTTGGCCTTCGGTGGATAGTTGAGAAATTTGGGCGAAAGTGCCTAAGTTGAATCGGAATTTTTCAATATCTATTACAACATAGGCTCCATCTAGGGATGGTACTTTCCCGTAAAGTGCCAAGAACAGTAGACCAGGTGCCTTCATCCATTGGGCGACCTAACATGAAAGATGTAATTCTGAGTTCTCCTGCTAGTGAAATCACCATCGGAAAATTTTAATGGAGTCGCCAGAGCATGTGAAACCAATATTTGCCTAAGACCGGCTGCTCAACCAGGCCTTAGGACTAGGAAAATGTCGTTTTCCCAGGGATAGATATCAACTTCGATTCCCCGAAAACAGCGCAAAAATGTTGTTCACTCGGAACTGAATTTGGGCTGCATGCAAATCAATAAAGAGGCAACCTCGAACCACTTTGAATTGGAAGCTACCCCTCCCAACCCGAGAGGGATCTCTCGAATAATGTCACAATATGATCTTCAGTAAGCGTGAAATGGTGGGCAGATTTATGGTTAAATGATAGTTTTGGATTTTTAAATTTTTGGGGGTTGGACCAGGGAAACAGTCCATTGGGCATGGAGTCAAGTGAAAACCAAAGAAAGGAGATAATAGCAGTGATCGTATAACTTGAGGAAAATGAGGCAAAGTAAGTCTATCTTTCAGCAATTGATAATCATGATGCGGTAGCAGAAAAAGAAAAGAAAAGGCCATCACAGTGAAAGCATCTATCAAGAATGAATTTTCACTACAATTTTAGATGAAAAAGATAGAAGGCTGATAACTAGATGCAGAGCACTTATCTTGAGCGAATTCTGACCAGTCACCATGTAAACGCAACACATATATATCAACTGTGTGTAAGGAGCATATAAAATGAATTCCAAACAAATTTTAACTCAGATGAAAGAGGAAGAGATAAACAATATGATAATGACAACAGGGAGAACATACTGAAAGAATCGACCGTGATGAATCTCACAATATCAAGTGAAAATGTCGTCTGTATTAATCCATTCCGGGTTTACAAAATAATTCGGCTTACAAAAGGAACCCCTCTTCAAAAGAGGTTTTTCCCCAAGCTCCCCCTCTCACCTGTTACATCACTCCGTCTTTAAAAGAAATAATCTAAAATAAATCTCTTTGTGTTTCGGGAAATATGAAACGATTTGCCTTCTCGGAACTCTGCGACTGCCAGATGCTCTTCCAGCTTATTTAAACCGTTACTAATCATTTTGACAAGTGGGGTATGGATGATCCCTTTGATGCGTGGATGTCTTTTCTGCGTGGTTGCGTTGATTAAATTCACAGCAAAAGATAGTCGATAACGCTTTCGAATGTGGTACATTGCAAATCCAAACAGACAGCAAAAGTATTCTTCAGTCGGCATATTATGCACATGGTGAGAAAGAATGAAAATTGATCTAGCTAGTTTACTATCATGAGTATATGAAGCAGTACAGAGCGGGTACTTTACTTCATCAACGAACCAATCAATCAGAGCTTTGATGTAAGTTGTTGGTTCAGAGTGCGCATAATCGTTGCGCTCATCGGAGAAGCGGTCATTGTTATTGGGGCCACCAACAACAGCACCAACCAGAATGTTTGGGTTTGGACCCTTACTGTAGAACGACCGAAAGCCATCGTTGAAGGCAATATTATGTGGATGGTTGTATATTGAAGGCAACGACGAGACTCGGTGATGTATGCACTCTGGAAACTTGGCACCGTAGCCCACCATGTATGACATTCCCAACGAGTTGTCTCCCAGTATGTAGTCCACCTATCTTTTCGCAAGAGTACGTATTTGGGTCGGAGTGACTATAATGTTCCTGAATCTCACTACTTGGTGGGAAACGCTCAAGTATTTTGCATAAGTGAAAAGCAGAAAAGTTGAGGACATTACATATTGCAAATTACTATCACTCATTTCGAAGAGGAGTCCACCTGGTGTGTATTGTGCCTGAGAAGATGGTGTTCCGGGCGAGAGAGAGAAAATGAAGTTGTCAACGTGGCCTCTGTATTCGTCAAGGGACTTGGAATATTCTAGTAGAACTTCCTTAGCCAAAAGAACTATGGTTCCTGCATGCTTCTCATCTCAGCTGAATATATTGATGCTATCGTCGGCTCCAAGAGTCTGGCCATTTGATTGAATGTAGGTGAGATATGATACGTTCCTTGAGGCTCTTTGCAACCATGTTGCTCCCCACAGTAACTCGTCATGATATCCCGAGTATGAGAAATAAAATGGACAAAATTTCGACTGGAGAGAATCACTGTAAGTGCCTCAGTATTTATCTGCAATATCAAACATCTGCATTGCAGTTTGAAGGAGGATCTCAGAATAAGTACGGTCCATTGCACGGAAAACCATGGAGGCGGTTGCAAGCGCTGCAGCAGTTTCTGTGGCAATGTTTGATCCAGGATGTTCAGCGTCTATTTTATGGACATTGCGAGTATGTCCATGTCTTCGGGCCTCTCCCAGCACTTGTGATCCATGTTCGGATCGCCTACCTGCACGTACAGAACACCGGGATGTGCAGCGGCCTTAAGGAGATAATCTGCAGCCCAACGGATGGCAGTATTTGCGTGGTCGAGGTCATATCCCATGAACTCTCCGAACTCCAGAACGCTCCATGAAAGCATGGTGGTCGTGAAAGCCATGGGAAAACCGAACTTCACATTGTCTCCTGTGTCGTAATATCCTCCCGTCAAATCCACGTATTCTGCAGCTCCATCCAAAAGGGCAGAATCTCCATGCCATCTCATCCTCTGGTTGAGTGGAAACTTTCCAGATCTCTGACTTTCGAAGAAGAGAATAGATTTGGTGAGAGCATCTCTATAGTTATGAGACAGAGAGGACGCACGTCTTCCATAATATGCATAAATATTATTTAAGTGAGCAGCTTCTACCCTTGCCATTGCCATCTGCAGTAAGCATTGTTTTAAGGGAATTCAAAAGCTCATTTTTAAGACAAATTGGATTTTCTATATCACCAACACTTGATGTGCATTTTGGCCCAAGTCTTTCTTTATATGCATGTAGTGGGCTGACAAAATTTTATATAAGAAACCAAGCCGTTGCTTGTTAGAAGCATCCAGTGCAGTGTACACAGTGAAGGAAAGGACCTTTAAAACCTCTCCCGCATGCTCCAAAAGTTCATTTTAAATGGCACACTATAAGAAATAAACTTGTATTTTGAATTGTATGGCAAAAGCTAGTAGAACACGATGCAACCCCCTGCACCAGGGGTATGGGGTTTTCTTTGTGTAGATTTCCACGGACAAAAACAACAACTCCTCTGCAAACTTTTCAATCTTGGGAAGCTATTGAACAATCTTTCGTCTCTTTGGAACAATTATCTACTGCAACAGAAGAAGGAGAAGAAACAAGTGATGGAAAATCAGAATCCACAGTCATAGCCTGAGCCTCAGTATTTTCCTCCATGAGGGATTGTAGAGTTCTGGGTATGTAGCACACTTCTTCCGGGTCTTCTCGTGGGTTCTATCTTTGGATTTTTTTATGTGTGTTGTCTCATGACTTAGCCTTTGGTGGATATTGAAAAATTTGGGCAAAAGTGCCTAAGTTGAATCGGAAATTTTCAATATCTGTTACAACAGGTGGTTGTAGGCGACTGTCAATGGTTTAACTAGAAATTATGAAGTAGTGTTGGGATATATGTAGATAATAAATAGAGCCAAATCGATATGCTAGTTGTAGCTTACAATTACATAAAACTTACAACTACATAAAACACTAGCATTTGGTCTCCAACTAATATGTTGGCTCTAAAATTTACTTGCACAAGTACCAACATTCAACAATTGGTTAATAGAGTTGTATTATTTAGTTTACATGGCATTCAAGCCACCTTTATTATACCGATGAACAGATGAGGGAATTAAAATAAACCATCATCTAATTATGTTGTACATGATATGAACCAATAATGCTCCCAAAAAATTAGGAGGCCTTGAAACCTAAATGGGAAAACCGTCATCTAATGGCTTTGCTTAGCCTTTGTTTTCTCTGCAATTGCAAAAATTACAATGGTTTTTGGGCTCTCTAGAGAACTTAGATTAGAAACTCAAAGAATTGCCAATGTAATCCCTCTTTTATTTGCCAAAGAGCCCCTTATCCAATGTTGTGCAAAGGTTTATAAGTTGAATTAGCTTGTTTGCAGTAGCTAAAAGTCCAAGCATCCCCAAATCTTCAAATTTTTAAATTTAGTGCTCTTCATCCTTTGGCTTTTGTTGGAAATGTTATGGTTCATGGTTCCTTGTCATTTGTTTTTGCATATTCTCTTTTAATTCTTATAATATTTTAATTATTTTTTTCTTTAATCGATTGTGCAACACTTTGGATGCAAGAAATAGTGGATCGGACAAGTATGGGAACCTTTACATTGTCCACCACATCCTTCCTCATCATCATCATCAACATGTATCCTCAATCTTTTGTTCCTTTACCAACCTTATTCATTATTTAGCATTAAGTACATTTGATTTTTATTCAAATTCGGTTTTGGAGTGGCTAGGGTAAAACCCTAAATACCCTCCTTGTAAATTCTAATTCATATTTGTTATCCTCAATCTTTTGTTCCTCTACCAACCTTCTTCATTATTTAGCATTAAGTACATTTGATTTTTATTCAAATTCAATTTTTGGAGTGGCTAGGGTAAAACCCTAAATGCCCTCCTTGTAAATTCTAATTCATATTTGTCGATTGGCTTTTCCATGCATCTCTCTATTTATTTTTGGAATTTATATGTTTGTTTTTTTCACATTTTTGACTTGATTAAGACAAAATTAACCATAAATTTTTAGAAAGTCGATTTCCTTGTCTATGTCTAATACGACTTTGTCAAAATTTCTCAAGCTCTTGGTTTTTTGTCTTTTTTTTTATTTCTTGTCAAATTTTTGGTATTCTACTATTTCACATTTCAACTTACCAACTTCCTTAGTAAGATATTCTTTATTCGTTTGTACTTTTGAATGGTCCCATAATTGGTTTAATTGGTTTAGAAATTTTGATCTAAGTCTCATTACGTATTCCTTCAATTGCATCGCTTCATATTGATAGCATGCCACATGGTTCTAATAATTGCGATTTCATTCGGATCAGTGTGCACCATGGTTTCTACAATACTTTTTTTATACTAATATTTTTACTCGACAATTTTGAATAATTCTCCAATTTTAACTAAGATTTTTGCTTGACAATTTTGGAATGAGGTGGAGGCATGAAGTGCATAGACCCCACTAAATGATGTCATACTTCTCTACTTCCACCAATACTAGTGGCCTCTTTTATATACTACACTGACTTTCCTTAAAACTAATTAAGTCTTATTATCCACCAAAAAAACTGTGGTAATTTTTCCTTGGTAAACGAAAAGTGCGGTCAAGGGTTCAAGTCTCATCACCTTGATTGTTCATTTTATATATATATATATATATATATATATATATATATATATATATGTTCAAGTTTCATCACCTTGATTGTTCTTTATATATATATATGAACTATTATCTTTGATATGTCAACAATTTGGCCATGCACAATCTTGGATGAAAACTTCTTGAAAAGTTACAAATGGTGGCTTTCAAAATACTCTCAACGATCTTAGATGATTTTATGATACCTTCCTAGTTTGATTTAGGTTCTCTCATTGTGATCCAAGCAAAGAATCATATGTTATATTCAAGGTGGATTTCACAGAGACTTATATCCCATTTCTTTGTGTTTCAAGATTCTCATGTTATATCTGATGTTATATCTAATGTTATATCTGACGATTGGGGATGATCCACCCTACATTTAGTGGTGGTGATTTTCTATAGGGATTCATGTTTTATCGGTCTCAATCCCATTTGCGCAAGGATGAAGATGAATGATGAGAATCTGCAAGTGTGAAGATGATAGATGAGAATTTATGGGTTTAAATATCTACCTAGAATAATGTTAATAGATGACATATCTTTGGACTAGTAACTCCCTTTAATTTGTATAACCAATCAAGCTCACGATTCATTTGGTTCTTATGCTAGTTAAAACATACTCCAAACCAAATTGATTCTAGATCATGGTATTATTTTCCTTTTGTTAAAATGTGTGTTGGATTCCTTTGGTTCTTATGCTAGTTAGAACATACTCCAAACCAAATTGATTCTAGATCATGGTATTATTTTCCTTTTGTTAATATGTGTGTTGAAATTTTTGTACAGTGTATTGAATGAATGGTATTGTTTAGAACCTTGTTCACTTGATAATTATTTTTTTCTCATTCCAAGGAAGTCCATTAGACACTTCTCCTCATTCTCAGCCTGGTACCCAATGTAAATCAGTCAGTTGCACTTTTGCAAACTTAACTCAACAGAAACATCAAGTAAGGTTCATAATATCCACAAAAACAACTAGCCTAGGGACTTGACCTTATAACCTCTTGCTTGTAATTCTCAACACTTAACTACTCAAACTAACCCACCAAACTATTTAATAATACTTATTACAACGATAACTATCTTCTTTATTTCTTTAACAATTATCAATACTTAACTACTGAAACTAACCCACCAAACTATTTAATAATACTTATTACAACGATAACTATCTTCTTTATTTCTTTCCATAATATATATTTTTGAAAAACAAATATCATAAAATTTTGGCCATAAACCAATACCACAAGAAAAGTGAAAAAAAAAAAAGCCACAAACCAATGAGCTTTAAAATTATTTAATAAACTATTTCCCAAGGGTGGCTCTAATACCATTATAATGAACAAGTGTTCATTAATTGGATTGGCTATAAACCAATGCCACAAGAAACGTGCAAAAAAGAAAGGCCACAAGCCAATGAGCTTTGAAATTATTTAATAAACTATTTCCCAAAGGTGCCTCTAATACCATTATAATGAACAAGTGTTCGTTAATTGGAAAATATCTAATATAATAATGGCAAAAAGTTGAAGTCCATATGGATAAAAAAGTAATTGTCATATATATAGGTTACAAATACAAAAATACATGACCTTTGAGTGTTAATTATTATTGTCTATTTATTTACTATTATTATTATTGTAAAGTATTATCACGTACTAATGGGATTTTAAATTATCTTTATAATTTATAGCAAGAAAAATAAAGAGTATGTGCATTAAATTTGTCAACTCGGGATTTTATTTTGACTTGCGAGTTACCATGCATTGTATGTGTAGGTCACACTTCCTTCTTTTATTGGTTTATCTAATGTGAAGTTGTAGTTTCAGCAATCTCACTTATGAATAATGATATGGACAATTACACAAGTCTTGGCAAGGAACTAGGAAGCTAAACAAGTATTGGAACTAAGTTGCAAGGAAATTAAATCACGTTATAGGGAAGTGAATTACAGAAGAGTAAATTCACACTGTGTTGGAAAGTAAAGTACTGAAAGTAAATTCACTTTGTGTTGGAAAGTAAAGTGTTAAAAGTAAATTCATGTTGTGTTGGAAAGTAAATTCAGAGCACACCTTGACCGAGAAGTTAATTGAAAAATAAAGGGTAAAGACTACTCTTTCCAAGCATGATCATTGTTTATTATCCAACGTAGTAAATGTGATTATCGAATTGAATATAATTGTTGACAATGATTATAACTTTTCAAATAAATACAAATATCCAAATATGAAATGCAACTCTACTAAGTGTAGCAAATCTGACTGGTAAAAGGAATGCAAACTTAATGAAATATGACAATCTTGATGAAGTAAATGACAATTATGATTTGTAGAGGAAATGCAATTCTTCTTATTAAAGAAACTATAATATATAGGAAAATAGAAATTATCAAACCACAAGTAATTCTAAATGCAGTCAAAATTAAATATAAACTACCAACAATACGATCCTACAAAACTAAATGCTACAAAACCTATCCTATTGGAATGGGCCATGCCTCCTCAGACAAAGTGTTGAAAGAAAGTATATCAATGGCTAAATTAACTTAACACAAACATGTAGAAGGAAACAATCAAGTTCATGCAATTTCATTTAAAACAACAGTTTGATTATAGAAAGAAGTTTCTTTAGTGTCTCCTCTATATATTTTACAAGGGCAGGAGGTCTTCTTTTATAGTAGCCCCCGGATGTCTAAAATTATGGTAAATCACTATGGACATGCTTGAGAACCAATGGTTCTAAAGTTGTCCTTACAACAACTAGCAACGGATTGAATACAAACAGACATTAATTTGTTATTTTCACAACTCGAGCATAACTAGTTTCTAGGCTTATTATTAACTGCAGCTATTACTAGGCTAGTTCATCAATGGACTTGCTACAAAATACGAATTATATTTGTCTTTATTTACAATCACGTGAAAATTAGAACATGCCATATTTATGTGCCACGCATGCATTCTATAAAAGCTTATGCTAGTGAGATCCTCTTCCAAGGATCCAGATTCTCATCCAACTACTTTGTTGTTTTTCCACGTGGAGTTCCATATCCTTAGCACAAAATTCGAGATTTGTTGTATCTTTGTAAAGTTGGATGCACAACAACCTGTATAGTTTCCATAATAAAGAAGGTTTTGTTAACACATGAATTTGCAACCTATTTCATAGGAATCAAGCATAATTGAGGTTTACCCTCAAGAGAATTATGGTATAAATCATGTGGCATTCTACCTATGATTTCCACAGGAAAAATGAAATGTTTGGGGTCTGAAAATCTCCAGCATCCTTCACTTCCTTCCACGTGATTGTCGCTCACTCGTTGTGCCATGCAAGTTTGTGCCAAGCATTTCGCTCCACATCACCCATGCACATACGCTATCGGCCTGCCACCTGCAGCGCCCGTATTGGTCACAGAAGAAGATCTATGTGGCCTCGAGACGTCAAGATTGACTCGCCGGAGGTCGTGGACACTGCCTAGAGCATTCATGGGTGTCAGGCCTCTTCCTGATCCTGATGAAAGTAGTATTTGACAAGGGGGCGGTAGTTGAGACCTCGTCTCACCCCATAAATGGAAAACTTGGAGAGAGCGGCCATGAAGGCAAACTGTCAATCTGAAGCTTCCTTATTGACAGATTTTCCTGTAAAACACATAACTACGCCTAGCTCACGTCTGACATGAGGAGGCTTGCATAGGCTAACATAATAGGCGCCAACTGAAAACTTTGAATGCAGGGGTCCGATCACATTCCTAGTGGTTGCATCATTTTTAGTATATATAGGCAGTTCTGATATTTTGTTAAGTTCGAATGGTTGAGCTAGGCTCCCTGCTATTGTAATATTTTGATGAAGAACACTGGTTCTCTGGTTATGTACTTGATTTGAGACTCCTTGATTAATCTAAGTCAGCTTTCTTACTCCATCTTATTTGCCTCTGATACTGAGAGAGTTCATGAATGATTGATTCACATGGATTGTTGTGACTGTGTTATGATGAATGTTTGATTGTAATATTGTTATGATTACTTTCAATTTCCTTGAAATTTGAATCCAAGAGGATCTTGTGTTTAAGTTTTTCTTGCTTAGGTTGTTGGAAGACCTGATGTCCACGATAGACCTCTGCATTTTTCTCACCAAAGTATTCCTCCTACTCACCCATACTCCAACTTACTGACTGAAGTTGATCCAAGACCTTAATTGCTTGCACATACCAATCCATATTTCTGAGTTAGAACGTTATTTTTTTTGAGTCTTCTCCATTTGACCTCTTAAAACTAAATTATACTTACACAAACTGATGGGTACTGGGCCTACCTTCTATGCAATCTGAAGGTGACTTCTAGTGCTAACATTTCTCACAAGGGCTTACCAAAATAATGTTTTGAAAACCAATCAACAACAAGTCTTAAACTCAGAAAACCATCAAATACAGGCTCCAAAAGTTCATCCCAGGTGATCAAAGAAAAACTGGGTGATAGAAGACAAAAACACTTGATCCAATAAATTCTATAGAAAATGTCGCAACCCAGTAGTAAGGTACAGCGACGATTTGAGGTTTCTGCAGGCTAGCTATGGGGCAGGATGCAGAGATTTTGCATTGGTCTAAACAGGCAGGGTGTGGTGATCTAGGGACGTCGAAAGTTGCATATGGGATATAGTGCAGCTATTTCTGTAAACAAAGAAAAATTGGAAAAAGGACAAAGAGTCTAAATGAACTTTTAGATCCAGGGAGTCTGGATGGATCACCCACAGACTCAGAGACTGGATTAAAATGAAAGGAGGTAGGCTAAAGGCAAATGTACAACAAAAAACCAAAACAAGTCGTCTACCCAGTACAATCGCCAATTTTGTTGTTAGATTAATCGGTAAATGCGGACATAAACTGATCTCCCTAGATCCACCTAGATCTAGAACAAAATAAGACAGGACATGGTGCTTTCCCTAAGCTTTAATCATTGAATTTACTATCAAACAAGAGATGAGTGACATACCTTTCAATATCGCTTCCTTATACCTTTGTTGTTCTTGTTCCACTCTAGTGCTCATGTGATATTAGATCTGCAATGACACAAACCAACCCAAGTGAAAACAACCATAGTATATTCAATGAAAACTTATACATGTGATCAAGGAGTCATGTAATAAAATGAGAATGATTTTATGGGAAAGAAACATGCCACTGTATTATATTAAGTAAAAGTGGAAGATACAACCAAACAGCCTTGATGTTCCAAGGTTCCCTTTCAGTGGCTCTTTGCTCCAACACACACACTTGCTCCAGACTTGCATGAAGAAGATCCACAATAACTTTATGGACAAATGAGGACCTCAAGCATCAATTGAAATAGAATTCCCCACACATTTCTTAGCCTATTCCTTCATTAATTCCTTTCTTAACCTTGCTTCACCTTTTCCATGAGAAACCCATCATTATATAGGAGAGAGATGGTTAAAGAGATTAGGATGATCCCACCAAATCAAAGAAGCGAGTAGCATCCCAACCATATGGATGCCACCTCATATTCTAGAATATTCCTTCTAGAAATTTCATGAACTTCATCATTTTCTCAGTCTTTCAACATTGTCGCACCCTGGTTATAGAGCAGCCTGTGGAAACGTCGCAAGCTAGGTTTAGGACAGACTACATCGATCAGGCATTTCTGCACTGTCTTATGTCTAGCCTGCAATGTCCTTCTAAAAACAAGTTTGTAGAAGAGGAAACCATACACTTTCCACTTGAAGAAAGGTTATTTTGGGAGCTTGAACACATGCTTGTAGAAACATCACCAGGGTGACCAAAATAATGTGTAACATCGTTTTCAGGAAATGAATTGAAGATATTTCCATGGGATAGAACGACAAAGAAGCTTTTGATTCTGAAGGTGCATCAGATATCAAAACCATTGAATATTGTGAATTGCACCTGGCGACTCCATTGTTTTGACTTCATTGTTCAGTTATGGCTCCTAAAGGCAGACACATGAGTTCAACTCCACTGTTGCCTATAACAACGTCTGAAGATGACCCAGAGGAAATTATCAGAAAGGGAAAGACCGCTCAAAAAGGTACCTCCACTATTGTACCAAGTTTTTCTGATAATTTGCATAATCCCTCTTTACAAACTCCAGTAACTGTTTCTGATTCTCTTATTATACAAAATGCTGGAGTATCAAGAAAGTTAAGTTTTGGGAGTTTTCCTGCCAATTTCTCCCCTCCTATTCTTGGTTTGGAAGGAGATACCTTTGACACCCCTTTCTCCCCCGATGTTGTGAAGTGGAAGGAGAGAGCTTTGACCTTAGAAGACTTTCTTACTCCAGACTTTAATTTTCCTCCTCCTGTTAGAGTTGTTGGAATTATAGAGGGGGAAACCTTTGTTCCCTCCATCCCCTCATATTTATCTTCGAACGCTCAGCCTTTTCCTTTTCCTTATAGAAGCACTACCCCAGTTTCACCTATCCAAATTCCATCCCCTCCGGGTTCCCCTCCAATTCACACCCCAATGGAAGGTGTTAATCCTCCCAGAAATAGAATGGATGCTATAGTGGCTACTAGGTATGCCCCTCTAGTTCTGCTTCAGCCTCTAAGCACTCTCTCAGCTGATGGATACCTTAAACAATTTCCCAAGTTCACAGGTGAGGGAGATATAATTGCAGAGGAGCACCTTGTAGCCTTCTACAGTTATTTTGACAATTATGTCATTGTGATTGAATATGTATGGATGAGAATTTTTGTTCATAGCCTTGATGGAGAGGCCAGGAAAGGGTTCATGGATTTTCCCTCTAGATCTATCGATGGGATTGAAGCCCTTGATGAAACCTTCTTAAATAATTGGGGGGATAAAAAGGATTTCCTTTACTATATTATAGAGTTTGGATCACTGAAGAAAGGGGAAGGGGAATCTATTTCTGACTTCTCAAAGAGGTTTAATATAATGTATAATAAAATCCCCCCTGAGATTAAGCCTACAGAAAGAAGAGCTACCTCCTTGGATCATATAATGTATAAGATAAAGAAGAGCTACCTCCTTGGTTCATATGCAAGATGAAACCATTGAAGTAGAATCTAATATATTGGTAGTTGATAAGATTAGGAGTGAGGTTGATAGAGACAGAAGAAAAGGTAGGTCTAAAGGTTCAACTTCTAGTTCTTTTGTTGCCCCCCTCAAATGGATGAAGTAACCAAACTACTAAGATCACTTTCTACTAGAATGGAAATGATCGAATTGGAAGGAAAGAAGAGCTATAGAAATCCCCAAATTGTTGATAATAGGGGTAGTTTCAAAAGAGCAACTAATTTCCCTCAGATCATCTAAAGAGATTAGAGAAACAAGGACCAGGATGATCAGAAGATCCAAACTCCTCTCCAAAATAACCTGGTTACCGATGAAGATGAAGAGGAAGAAGATTTTGATCCTGAGATCCATTGCCTTGGAGATACCTCTTCCTCCCCTCATTTAACTCAGTCTGCATACGAAGAAGCCCTCATGAGTAATCAACTGAATGAGCTGAGAAAAGGAGAAAAGACCAACAGTAATCCGAATAGATATAACCTCAGATCCAAGAAGAAGGAAGGAAATCCTGACACTCCTGAACGGCCTGCTAGAACTGAGAAACTTGCTAAATATATAGCAGACAACAGCAAAGAAAGGAAGTCATAGAACCCCCCACCATTGGTCAAAAGCCCTATCCTAGAGGTGAAGGATATTTTGAAGCCTCCCTCCCCTTATAGCTTTGAGCATGAGATTCAAAAGATTAGAATCCCTGTACATCTCTTGAAGTTAGTCAAGCATGAGGATTTCAAATGGTGCCTATCAAATATTTTTCATCCCAAACCTACATCTCACTCCATAGACTCAGTTAACCTCCAATATGAAAGGCTAGTTGTCATATTAGGGCCTTTGGTGGAGGATAGAGATGACTCCTTCCCTCCCTTCTACACTTCATTGAACATCCATGATAAGGTGTTGCATAACTGCTTAATGGATCCAGGGGCATATCACAATCTTATGCCTAATATTTTCATGAAAGAGCTCGGGTTGGAGGTGACAAAAACCTACCATGACCTATATTCTTTCAACTCCAGGAAGGTGAAGTGACTTGGGGTTATCAAAGACCTGGTCATTTCTATGTTCCAGCTGCCGATGAAGAGCGTGGTCATGGATATCGTAGTGGCTGATGTTCCCCCTAAGTTTGGGATGCTCCTATCTAGATATTGGATAAAGAGATTGGGGGGGCACCCTGCAGATGGACCTTTCATACGCCACCATTCCTGTGTTTGGGGGTGAACAAAGGAGACTTTATAGGGGAGCTCAGTTTACCTACATCATTAGTGATGAAACAAACCCCACCAACCATCCTATTTTTTCTCTTGACACTAATTTGGGATCCAACGTATTGCATCTCACTAATGCTCATGAGCCTCCCCTTGAAATTAGAAAGCAACCCATCACTTTTTGTGAAACCCCTCCTCCAACTACCTCTATTTGGAAGATGTTTTTTTATGGAAACTCTTATAAGGAAGGTATTGGTGTTGGAGTAGTCTTTGTTTCACCGTATCAAGAGACTATAGCTTTGTCCTAAAAGTTAGAATTTGAAGCTACCAACAATGTGGCAGAGTATGAATCTCTTGTTTTGGGTTTAAGGGTTGCAAAAGACATGGGGATTGAAGAGCTATCAGTGTTTGGGGATGCAAAACTAATTTTTCATCAGATCAAAGATATTTACCAAGCTAAGCACCTCAGGCTTAGGACTTACAAAAATGAGGTATGGGACCTAGTTGACAATTTATTCTTAGCTTTCAACATTTCATTTATTCCAAGAAAGGAGAATACCATGGTGGACTCTTTGGTTGTTTCAGTGAGCCACTTCAGAGTCCCATTGCCACCTAAACTCAAGTATGACATAGAGGTGAAGTATAGACCCTCTATACATGACAATGTCAAGCATTGGAAGGTGTTTGAGGATGACCTTGAGATCAAAAAAATTCTTGAGTTTGTTGATGAGTTCTCTGCATTACATATTGATTAGGATCATGATCCTGAAGGTAACCCTCATGCTCATGTATTTTTAAGTAAGATTTCCAATCATCATATTGTTCAGTTGCCTAGCAATGATATTCCAAAAGGACTAGTTCCTCTAGAAAGATTGTTTGACAGGAATGATGTGGCAGTAAAGTTTAAAGGCTCAACTAATGATGTTGATATAGATGAGTGCAACATTGGCATAGAGAAGGACCCAAAAATTTTCAAGTTGTCAAGAAGCTTGTCAAAGGAACAAAGGGCTGAATATGCAGAGATGTTAAAGGAATTTGTTGATGTGTTTGCCTAGACATATGAAGATCTCATAACATATGACACAAGTGTCATTGAACATAAGATACCATTGAAGGAAGAGGCCAAGCCATTTAGCCAGAAATTTAGACAAATAAATCCTATGGTGTTGCCCATTATGGAGAAAGAGGTGAAAAATATTTTGGATGCACAGCGTATCATCCCTCGGAGGTATTCTGAATGGGTGGCCAACTTGGTCCCAGTGAGAAAGAAGAATGGAGAAATCAGACTTTGTGTCAATTTCAGGAACCTGAACAAAATCTCTAAGAAGGACAATTACCCCTGCCAAAGATGGAGCACATATTACAGAGGGTGATTGGTGCATCTAGGATATCCATGATTGATGGCTTTTCTAGCTACAATCAGATTTCTGTCTTGCCTGAAGACAGAGAGAAGACAGCCTTCACTACTCCTTGGGGTACATTCATGTACTCTAAGATGCCCTTTGGATTGATGAATGCAGGGGCAACCTTCCAACAAGCTATGGACATTGCATTCATAGGAGAAAAAGATAAATTTGTAGTCATCTATTTGGATGACATTACAATTTTCTCCAGGTCTGATAAAGAGCATTGTTATCATCTAAGGAAGGTCCTCTTGATATGCAGGAAATTTGGTCTCTCCATAAATCCTAAAAAGTCATTATTTTCCATGAAGGAGGGGAAATTATTGGGGCACATAGTATCATCTGAGTGAGTAAGGATTGATCCCAGTAGGGTAGAAGCTATCCAAACTTTGTCACTCCCTAGATCCAAGAAAGAAGTTTAGTCTTTCTTGGGGAAAATTAATTTTCTGAGAAGATTTGTTTCAAATTTTGTTGAGTTGGTAAAGTTTATCACAGCCATGTTGAGGAAAGGAAGTGAAATCAAATGGATTTTTGAATCTCGTAACTCTTTTGATCAAATAAAGAAGGCCTTGACTGAAGCACCTATGCTTATCAACCCTGACTACTCCAAGGATTTTATGATTTTATCTTTTTCTTCTTTTGACACAGTAGCAGTTGTTTTATTGCAGAAAAATACTGAAGGGTTAGAGCAGCCCATTTCCTTTTTCAGTAGGGTACTGAGAGATGCTGAAATAAAATATGACATCATGGAAAAATATGCCTATGCTTTGGTTAAATATCTCAAAGCCTTCAGAGTTTATGTGTTGCATTCAAAAGTCATTGCATATGTCCCTTCAACTTCTGTGAAGGAGATCCTCATTCATCTTGACATAGACGGAAGAAGGAGAAAGTGGATTTCCAAGATCCTTGAATTTGATCTTGAAATAAAACCCACCAAATTGGTTAAGGGCCAAGGTTTAGCTAGGTTTCTATCTGAATCTTATTGAAAAGTGTTGGGGGTCCATTTCATCAACAATTGTTCAGAAAATCAACAAGATGAGTTGTCTGATGAAGATTCTCAAGCCAACCCCCCATTGGCAAGTTGCACTTGGTACAAAGACATTGTATTTTTCCTACAGAAGTTGCAGCCTCCTGATGGCATGGAAAAGAACAAGGCAAGATCTTTGAATCTCAAAGCAATTAAATATTTTCATATTGATCAAATCTTATACTGGAAAGACCCTTTGGGAGTGTTGTTGAGATGCCTAGACCCACATGAATCCCAAAATATTATGTATTATTTTCATGACAATTTATGTAGTGGGCATCACTTATGGAGAATCACAGCCTATAACATTCTCAGGGATGGTTATTTTTGACCTAGTCTCTTTAATAATGTTTGTGCTAAGATCAGGGCCTACGTTAAGTGTCAGAAATTCTCTGGAAAGAAGCAGCTCAAGTCTTTTCCACTGAAGCATGTGGTAACTTCAGGACCATTTCAACAGTGGGGCCTAGATTTTACTGGGGAAATTCACATTGCTTCAAGTGGTCAGCACAGATGGATCTTGACTTCCACAGATCACTTTACTAAGTGGATAGAGGTTATCCCCATAAACAATGCTTCTCACAAGGTAATCATTGGGTTTCTTGAAGATATTATGGCAAGATTTGGATGTCCAAATAGAATTGTCACTGATAATGTTGCATATTTCAAAGCCGAACCATTGATTAAGTTTTGTGAACATTTTGGAATCACATTGATTCACTCTACTCCTTACTATCCCCAAGGGAATGGACTGGTAGAGTCCTCTAACAAGAGCCTTATTAAGGTCATCAAAATACTGTTAGAAGACAACAAGAAGGGATGGGATTCGAAGCTTAAATTTTCTTTATGGAATGACAGAGTGAAAACAAAGATATCTCTTGGTATCTCTCCTTTCCAGCTTGTATATGGAGTCGAAGCCATTTTTCCTTCTCATCTTTCCTTACCTATGGTGAAATTCTTCCAAGACTACTAGGGTGAACCAAATGATATGATTAGGAGAATACAACAACTGAAAGAAGTGCAACAGACTAGAGAGCAACTAGTGGACAAATCACATGACCATCAAAAGAAGATCAAGCAGGCCTTTGATAAGAAGGTGACCAAAGAGAATTTCCAACTGGGAGATCTAGTACTCAAGTGGGATGCACCTAAACAAGATAAAGGCAAGCACGGTAAGTTTGAGGCCTTGTGGATTGGCCCCTTCAAAAATTTTGATGTTTTTTCAAATAACACTTACAAGTTGCAGGATTTGAAGGAGGATGAAGTTTTTGGTGACCCTGTAAATGGGCATTTTCTGAAGAAGTTTTTTACTTAAGCCATGAGTGGTTTCCCATGTCATTGTAAATATCATTTTCTCTTTTGTTTTTGTTTTTGTTTTTATTTTTATAAGTGACTCCACAACCCAACACTAAGGCACTGGAGCTACAAAAGGAGTTCTTAGAGCCTCACAGGGAGGTATCTATCCCCCATGGAGCCTATATGTTAACACATGAATTTTCAACATATTTCATAGGAATCAAACATAATTGAGGTTTACCCTCAGGAGAATTATGGTATAAATCATGTGGCATTCTACCCATGATTTCCATAGGAAAAATGAAATGTTTGGGGTCTGAAAAGATCCAGCATCCTCCGCTTCCTTCCATGTGACTATAATTCCATGCAAGTTTGCGCCAAGCATTTCGCTCCATGTCACCCCTGCACATATGCTATCAGCCTACCACCTACAACGCCCGTATTGGTCACAGAAGAAGATTTGCGTGGCCTCGAGACATTAAGATTGACTCACAAGAGGTCGTGGACACCACCTAGAGCATTCATGGGTGTCAGACCTCTTCCTAATCCCGATGAAAGTAGTTATTGAAAAGGGGGTGGCAGTTGATACCTCGTCTCACCCCATAAATGGAAAACCTGTAGAGAGTGGCCATGAAGGCAGACTGTCAATCTGAAGCTTCCTTATTGATAGATTTTCCTGTAAAACACATAACTGCGCCTGGCTCACATCTGACATGAGGAGGCCTGCACATGCTAACATAATAGGCGTCGATTGGAAACTTTGAATGCAGGGGTCTAATCACATTCCTGGTGGTTGCAGAATTTTTAGTATATATAGGCAGTTCTGATATTTTGTTAAGGTCGAATGGTTGAGCTAGGCTCCCTGCTATTGTAATATTTTGATGAAGAACACTGGTTCTCTGGTTATGTACTTGATTTGAGACTTCTTGATTAATCTAAGTCAACTTTCTTAGTCCATCTTATTTGCCTCTAATACTGAGAGAGTTCATTAATGACTAATTCACATGGATTGTTGTGCCTGTGTTATGATGAATGTTTGATTGTAATACTATTATGATTTCTTTCAGTTTCCTTGAAATTTGAATCCAAGAGGTTCTTTTGTTTAAGTTTTTCTTCCTTAGGTTGCTGGAAGACCTAATGTCCACAACATACCTCTACATTTTTCTCACCAAAGTCTTCCTCCTACTCACTCTTACTCCAACTTACTGACTGAAGTTGATCCAAGACCTTAATTTCTTGCACATACCAATCCAGATTTCTGAGTTAGAACGTTATTTTCATTGAGTCTTCTCCATTTGACCTCTTAAAACTAAATTACACTTACACAAACTGATGGGTATTGGGCTTACCATCTATGCAATCTGAAGGTGACTTCTAGTGCTAACAAGTTCTGCAGCACAAAAGGTTTTATAGCACAAGAAGTTCCACAATACAGAAGGTTCTGCAACATCCTGTAGAGTTTTCATAGCAACCTTGTAGCACACAGAATCTGCAACATTTTTGTTGGTGGTCATAAGCACATACTCTTCCTACTTATTATCAAATAATCAATGAAATGTGACAAAATTCAAGCTAATAAATAAATTATTCCAAATTTTTCATTTGAACGCTAAAAGGATATGTAAAGACTAGAAAGGTAGAAAAAAAGGGATGTAAATCATGCTAAAAGTCACTCTACCGTGGGTGATGGGTTTATTCATTAAACAGTGAATGGAAGAGTGGTGTGTAGAAACATGGGATAGCCTATTATGTAATGAGATAAATTATTTATAGATAAACAATAGCAAGGAATTCTTTTTTTGTTACCATATAGTTTAGCTCTACAGACATTAGGTTCTTGCTGATGAAATATATAACATAAGGTTTTTGTTCATCTCATTTCCCGATCATTTCTCCAAAGGTGGTGTTTGAAGCATCAGTGGATACATGAAAGGGCAAGGACCAATATGATTTCCTTAGGAATGGTGTTGCAGAAAACGTCTCTTTCAAAGATTCAAAAGCACACTAACATTGATTAGTCCAAGTAAAATCCGCTTTTTTGGAAAGTAGTGAAAATAAATGGAATGAAACCTTTCTAAAGTTTTTTAAAAAATGACAATAATAACCAACATGTCCTAGGAAAATACGTACATCTTTCCATTTCTTCAGAATAGGAAGGTTGACTATTACCTCATTTTTTGTTGGATCCAATTTGATACCTGGAGGATAAATGTGGTGATCCAAAAAAATTCCTTTAGTTAGCAGCATAAAATATATTTCCTTACTAAGGGAAAGGTTCACCTCCTTGCATATTTTGAGCACCTTTTCCAAATTATCCAAAGATTCTTCAAATCTATTAATGTATACTCTAAATTCGTCAATGTACACCTCTACACAATCATGAATTAAGTCTGAAAAGATACTAGGAACAACTCGCTGGAAAGTAGTTGGGGCATTGTAGAGTCCAAAGGGGAGTATTTGATAGGAAAATGTTCCCCACGTGCTAGTAAAAGTAGTTTTGTCCAAATCCTCAAGGGATATTTGGATTTGGTTGTATAAGCTAAACCCATTAAGGAAGGAAAAATACTTCTTCCCTACTAGTGTGTCGATGAATTGATCGATAAAGGTTAAGGGAAAATGGTCCTTGTGAGTGGATTTTTTTAATTCCCTATAATCGACACATATTCGCCACTTCCCATTTTTGTTTGGAATGATCACAAGTGGTGAGATCCATTGGCTATTGGATATAGGGTATATAAAGTTCACAATGACCAATTTATGCAACTAATCCTTTACTATTTCTCGTAGGAAATAGTCTCGGGCGATTGCATCACTGTGTGCTCATAGTATTTTGATCAACTACTCCTTTTACAGGATTGGGAGTTCAGAATTAACATTCAATGTTCTCCCTAGGTAAATCTCTATTGGTATACTAGTGGATTTGGTTATGTCATGGATAGGAATGGGTATGGTTTCTATTGTTGTGTTCAGGTTAGACAATGAATATTTATTTTGAGCAACTAGATTCATAATATGGTCAAGGATTTGAGAAGTTGACTATGATGATGGGAAAGAGTTTGTTATCAAGTTATTGATTACATCGTCCTTAGTATGTCCTTGAGAGAGAGGTATTGATCTGATGTAAGAAATTGATGGGCACTCTCTTCATCATCACTATTCTCACCTTCCCCCCATATAGGAATTTATTGTTTTGTGCTAGGTTTGGTAGTGGGTATAGAATGAGTCTCTTAGTAAAATTGTCGTAGGAGATTGTCATGTTGTCAAATTTATAGCCAATATAAGCATCAGTTATGGCTAGCCATGGCCTCCCTATGATCAAAGGGTAGCCTCCCAAGCTGGATTTGGGATACAGAACCATGAAATCCATGGGATATTCCAAGGAATCCATGGAGGTCACTACATCTTCCAAAATGAACTCAAGTTTAATTGTGGATTGATTAGCTAGTTGTAGGACTATAGGAGTGTGTTGTAGGTTGGACTAGAAACCAATATTTTCCATAGTTTCCTTTTTCATCACGTTGATGGAAGCTCCCAATTCAATCAAAGTGTTGGGGATAAGGACATCTTTAATTTGGATATCTACTATGGGGATCCCAGGTTCTGAATATTTGGTATTAAGGATTTTCTCTACCATCAAATATGTCAACTTCTCGATTACTTAGACAGTCTGAGGATCTTTTCTTTTTCTACCTAGTTTCCTTAGGCATAGTTCTCTCAAGAACTTAGTATATATGGGAACATCCTTTATTGCTTGAAATGGTAGGATTCTTATACACACATCTTTAAATCTCTCAAGAAGTCAAACTCGAGCTAAGTAGGGGGCTTGTCTAGGATCATCATTTTTGGATATGGAGGAAGATGGGAAACCCCTAGGAATGTAGTCAATATGAGGTTTTAGGAGTGGGATGAAGTGTTGTAGGATATTAGTCATCAAAATGATCACCAGAGGGATTTATTGTAGGATATTGAACATCCTCATCATCATGTTCTATGATGACAAGAGAATTTCCTTTATTGAGGGTTCTCCTTGATCATAACCAAATATATTGGAATTCCATGGAGGAGATGGAATAGGTAGAATAACCAGTCGTTTTAGTGGTATAGATGGTTAATCTTATTTATTATTCGATTTAGCGGTGGGCTATGCAAGAATTTGTGGTCGTGGAGGTGGGTTATTCACAGGGATTAATTATTCAAAACTGAACTTGTTGTTGCAAGGGAAACTGCATAGGTGGAGCTAGTGATTGTTAAGGTAATTGAAGGGGGGTTTGTTGTTGGTTCCCAAAATGAGTATTTTTTCATCCTTGTTGCCATGGGTGATTTTGGATTGGATGAGGTGTCCATTGTTGGTGGGGCATGGAGGGGTACCAAGGATGAGGAGGATACTACAATTTTGGGTTAAAGTCCGATCAGAATTATAAGATTAGAGAGGGTCGAAGGCCATGCCTAAGGGATGAGGCTACCAATTTTATTTTTGAGTGATGAGGTAAAATTTCTCAACTTCCATAGTTTCTCCTTGTTAGACTGCTTTCAACCCTGGAAAAGAGGGACAATTGCTAGTATCATGTTTATGTTTGCATTTTATGCATATCTCAATGATGTTCAATAGATATTCCTTCAAGGGATGCTTATTTTTGCACTCAGGGCGGAATATTGATAAAGTTAGTTCTACTTCATCCCACTTTTATTGTCTTGCAAGGTGTCTAGTTGTGGACTCAAGGAGTTGATTATATCAATCTTAAAATATTCTAGAAGATTTCCAATCTATTCTCTAGTGATGCTTCCCCTAGATGTTTTAGTAATTTTGGATACCATGTCTCTTGGTCCCTTCCATGGCCTGGAATTTCTTATTGAGTGGCTTTTACAAAGGTCACAAATATCACCATAGCTTAGCCGGGGAACGTCTCCATCCCCCATTAGATTTAAAATATCAATTCAATCATCTTTGATTCCTCTCAACAAAAGAATTCGTAGAGTTTCTTCATCCAACTTACTATTCTCTGACCACTGTAAATTGTATTGGAATTGTTATATGTAGTCCTCTAGGATATTGTCCTCTTTTTGGGTCATCCTAAATATTTCTTCTTTACGATATTTTTCATTGCAATAATATTGATACTTTTTCAGGAATTCTTCCTTCATTTCTTCCATGTTCCAACATTATTTCCACTGAGTCCCATAAACAACGAAGTGCTACATTTTTCAATGTGGAAAGGAACGGTTTCAATTTCTAAGAATCTGAGACAAAGTCATAACTCCTACAAAGGACATTTAATTTGAATAGAAATGTATATAAGTCCTCACTTTCCATCCCATTGAAATTTGGCAAGGTTGAAGGGGAAATAGTATCCATCTATGTTGTCCCTCCTCGGTTTCTAATTGGAAACTCAATTGTAGTAGTCTCTTCCTTAATGACCCATGCTCCTTCTACTACCATGTTGTACCAAAAGTCCTGAAAGTTGAGCCTTTTTTTTTACTTATTGTGTAGAAGAGGGGTATTTTGTTGGTTCTTAAACTGGATTTGAATGGAATTCTATGTCTGGATGTCCACTGAGAATTTCCTCTGTGTTGGATGAGTATGGAGTTGGAAGTAAAATTTCTACTTGAACTGTAGAAGTAGCTTCTACTATAGCATTGGCTAAATGTATTGATTTTGCAATTGGAGGTACAAGTTTATTTTCACTGAAGATTTGGTTGTTGTGGTTTCAGTTGTTGGTGTCTTTTTACGAGAGTTGGATTTCCTAGGGCCTACTCCTTTTGTTGATTTTCCTGCAAGGGGGTTAGTATCTTGGGTGGTTTTGGATTGACCTTTTGGATATATAACTCTATTCATGCATTCTAGTTGTATGACCTAAAACCAATGTAGGAGTATTATTGTGCCTTTGGAAAGTCCCTACAAACAATGCCAAAATGATATGCTTTTTAATTACCTTTATAATTTATAGCAAGGAAAACGAATATTTTGTGCATTAATTGTCAACCTAATTTTTTGTTTTGACTTGTGAGTTACCATGCACTGTATGTGCATCCCACACTTCCTTCTTTCACTGGTTTATCTAAAGTGAAGTTGTAGTTTCAATAATGTAACTTATGAAAAATGATATGAACAATTACACAAGTCTTGGAAAGGAGTTGGGCGGCTAAACAAGTATTAGAATTAAGTTGCAAGGAAAGTAAATCACATGACAAGGAAGTAAATTGTAGAAGAGTAAATTCACATTGTGCTAGGAATTAAATTACCGAAAGTAAATTCACACTATGTTGGAAAGTAACGTGTTGAAAGTAGATTCACACTCTGTTGGAAAGTAAATTCACAGCACACCTTGGCGGAGAAGTAAATTGCAAAAAATAAACTGCAAAGATTACTCTTTCCAATTTTAATCATTGTCTATAATCCAAAGTAGTAAATGTGATTATTGAATTGAGTACAATTGATGAAAATGATTATAACTTATTGAAGCAATAGAAATCTCCAAATATGAAATGAAACTCTATTAAATGTAGCAAATCTGACTGATAAAAGGAATGCAAGCCTATTGAAATATGACAATCTTGATGAAGGAAATGACAATTCTAATCTGCAGAGGAAATGTAATTCTTCTTGTTAAAGAAACTATAATCTACAGGAAAGTAGAAATTATCAAACCACAAGTAATTCTAAATGCATTCAAAATTAAATATAAACTACCAACAATATGATCCTACAAAACTAAATGCTACAACACATGTCATGTTGGAGTGGGCCATGCCTTCTCAGACATAGTGTTGGAAGAAATTACAATAGTGACTAAATTAACTTAACTTAAACATGTAGAATGCGGCAACCAAGATCGAGTAGTTTCAATTAAAACAATATTATGATTATAGAAAGAAGTTTCTTCAATGTCTCCTCTATATATTTTACAATGGAAGGAAGTATGATTTTATAGCATCCCCTGAATGTCTAAAATTAAGGTAAATAATTATGACATGCTTGAGAACCAATTGTTCTCAAGTTGTCCTTACAACAAATAGTAACAAACTGAATACAAACAGACATCATTTTTTTCTTTTCACCACTCAATCATCGGTGGTTTCGAGGATAATTCTTAACTACAACTATTACCGGTTTGGTTCATCAATAGAATTTCTACAAAAGAAAATTATATTTATATTTATTTAAAATCATGTGAAAATTATATCAGCCTATAGTTATGTTCCATGCATGTATTCTATAAAATATTATGCCAGGGAGATCCTCCTCCAAGGACCTGTATTCCCATCCAACTACTTTGTTGTTTTGCCACGTCGAGTTCCAAATCCTTAGCACAAAATTTGGGATCTGTTATATCTTTGTAAATCTGGATCCGCAACAAGCTGTAGAGTTTCCACATTACAAAGGATTCCGCAGAAGAGGAGGTTCCATAGCACAAGAAGTTCCACGACACATGAATTTCTATAGTACAAAAGGTTTTGCAACATCCTGTAGAGTTTCTGTTGCAACCATGTAGCACATAGAATCTACAACATTTCTACAGGTGGTCATAAGCACATTCTCTTCCTACTTATTATCAAATAATCAATGAAATGTGACAAAATTAAAGCCAATAAATACCTTATGCCAAAATTTGCATTCGAACGCTAAAAGGATAGGTAAATGCTAGAAAGGTAGACAAAAATGGATGTAAATTATGCTAAAATCCTAATTAAAATATGACATTGTCGGAGCCCGTCATGTAGTTTATACATACTTTATATATGTTACACACTACACACAACAATTGTCATGTCTTCATCCCCATCATAGTATAATAGTGGAATTTTCACTTGAAGAATAGGAAGTTGAGACTTAATAATAACATCATCTAATATTTATCCTTTGGAAATTAGTTTCGCATAGGGAGGAAGGCTCATCGAGGAAGGATCCTCATCTCTTCCTCCTCCCTCACATCATCAAAGTCATCCTAAGCTCTTTTCCCCTCACCATCAATATTTGATGTAGAAGCATTATGCACATGAGGAAAGGTGAATGCGCCATTGAGAGCAAGTAAAAGAAGTGTATAGCAATGTTTATATTTAAGGGACCACACAAATAGGAGTGTCATTCATATTCCAAATTAGTTATAGATCAGTGTAGAGTTTGTTTTCATATAGGTGAATAGAGATGAAATTATGTGTGATGTTATTCCCGTGAGTTCTTGCCACTTTTTGTTGAGAATAACATGGAATTTAAAAAAATGCATAATAGATGATGGAAGGAAGAGCACATATACTATCACAAAGGATTAAAAAACAATTCAGTTATTTCCCTTGAATGATGAATACTAGAGTGGAGTTCATGACAATTAGAGAGTTCATGAGTGTAGTCAAGGGGACAAGAAAAGTCTATAATATTTTACAAAGAAAATTGTTTGGAGACACAGTGTGTAAATATGAAGTTGAGTGTTCCAAGAAGAATGGAGATTTAGAGGAGGTGAATAATATGTTTGAGGAATAGGAATATGTGTTGTGTGGAGATGGCCATAGATAATTTCCATTGAAGAGGAAGATTGTGCATTAAATTGACTTGATCTTGGGAGTGAATGTGTCAAATCAAGTTGCACGTAGGATAATTCCATTGGAGAAAACAAACTTGAATATGGAAATAACATAATTATTGCAAAAATGATTGATAATAGAGAGAAGATATTCCCATGTGTGTTGTTGGCCCCAATTACACCAAATAAGGATGAGAAGTGGCTAATGTGTATAAACAATATATCCCTAAACAAGATCATAATTTGGTATATATTTCTACTATGAAGAACGGATTACTTTATGGACGGTTTGTGCGGTGCAAGGTAATTGTTAAAGATTAATTTGAAGACTTATTGAAGACTTATTAATTTGTTAAAGATATATGTTTATTCTTTAACAATAAACAAAAGCACACCAGTATCATTCTTGTGTTAACTGAGATATTAATATAAAAATACAATATCAAACACACCATAGAACACTTTCATTATCATTTTAGGAAAAACTATGGAGTCCTTTTCCACCTTGAGTATGATAGCTAGAGTTTTACCCTAGTTGCATCGCCACCACACACTAATGGACTCTTTATCCTTGTGACAAATATTTTTCAATATAGGCCCTTTGATGCAACACTTTTTCTCATTTTTAGTCTCCCTGGCTCACCCTCCCTTGTGGTAATATTCCATAGTTCCTTCAATGGCCACTACCGTGAAGTTTTCTACACCATTGGCCTTTGTGATTTCTTCCTCCTCATTCTCCTCTCTTCTAGTAGGCAGTTGGTAAGGGAAAGCTCCCTTTGTATTCTCCTTGAATTAGATAGAGAGTCCCTTATACTTTAACTACAAACCTTTTAGTGATTAATAGTACTTATTCTCCAACCATATCCATCCATTCCATTTATCCATCATCTTATGTGCCTAACTAATCAAGGAAAATTGTTCAAGTATTTGATGTTAAATGGATCCAATGGTGTTATAGCCCTAAAATGCCCTACTCATGCATACATGGCCTTGGCCCTCTTACTTGCATATTTTTCCAAAGCACTGTTGAGAAGCTCTTCTTAAAAAAACATTTTTTGGAAGATGTGTGTGCCTTGCACCATTACAGCCCGCGTACATACGCTTGATGCACCACTACAACTCGCATACATACGCATGTTACACCATTACATCATGTGCATGCTTGCAAAAGTTGCAAGGAATTTGTTGAAATTCACGGGCTATTAGAAGTTTCCCAACTAATCCATCTGCTATAGCCCATAACCCAACCGAATAACCATCCTTTTGTCATATAAAAGGAGGTGTTGGGGTCTCATATCACATATAAGCATAAGAACAGTGAAACTCTGCCCCATTTCACTTCCCCTCCTTGCCCAAGATATTGCTGCCTTTTGTGAGATATTTCCTTAGCATTCCCTCATCATCCCCTTCTTCCTCCATTTAACTTGTTCCCTTCCATAGAAGTGATCAGAAGGTTGATAGAAGAAGTTCATTCAAGGTGCACCTGTAGCATGGTAAAGAGGATACCGGACCAAGTTCACGGAACGGTGGTCGACTCAGATTGTAAGGTATAATATTTGTATGATGAATAAAAGAATTACATTTTCCTGTCCCAAATGATGGTGTCTTGAGAATTTTTATTGATTTATACTTAACATCTAGCATCTAACCCTAACTTATGTACAGAATATCATGCTTGTAGTTCTTTTTTTTCCTATCTTTGGATGCAGGTAAACCTTGGGAGGATATGTGCAGTCAGTGGAACTTCCAAGCGTGAGAAGATCATCACCAGACGTGGCATCAAAGGTATAGTTACCCAATCTCTTCTCTATTTTCTTTATTTACATTAGTTTTGGTATGTTTGGGGTAGAATAGAAAATTGATTAACTTTTAGATGCTTATTCGCTATGTCTACATCTTGAACCCTGGTATAGTTAAAGGGGGGTTTTCCCGCTAGCAGAACTTCCAACCATACTGGGGAAGCCTCTAGGGTTTTTTAGGGGATTTTGGGTTGTTTGATTGGTTTGATTTCCTTTCAAGTTTCTTTCAAGTTTTCTGAGTCTGTCAAGAGAATTTGGTCACCTTCAGGTTGCAATACCAGTTGTCCCTACCCTATAAGACTACTTGGTATTTTCTTTTTTGGAAATATACAGAGGTGTGTGTGCCCTGTCTTGGGTGAGCCCACGTGCATACACACTCTTCTCAGTAAACAACCCGCATACATATGCAGGTTGCTGATGCAACAGCCCGCGTCTCTGTTTCTGGATTTTTTTTGAAAAAAAGAGGGAGTTTTCCTCTTTCCTGATTGAAGTTCACACTTCTCAGGGTTTTCTTGGATTAGTCCAAAGTCTATGTTTATAGCCATAGCCTGGGTATAGATTTTAGTTTTACTTGTTTTTTTTAGTTTTCTTGTGTTTACCCTTAAAAGGGTTTTAAGCAAGTTGTTGAATTGTAGATCTACCTTCTTGGTTTCTTGATTGAATCCTTGCGATCTGTAATGGGATAAAAGTCTTTTCCAGTCTTGTTTCAGTTTTATTTTTACCCCTTTTACTTGCTTTGAAAAAAGAAAAAGATTTATTTCATGTTTTCTCTTTAAGGCAATTTAAAAAAAAAAAAGGATTTTCTTTTTAGTTTGGTAAAGTAGTTAGAGTTGGTTATTTGCAAAAAGGAAAAAGAGTCTATTTTTCAAGTTATTTCTTGGTTTATTGAAACAAAAGTATCTTGTAGTCAAGTGAAAGTAGGTTTTAGGTTTTCTTTACAAGATCTTGAAAAGTTAGTTAAGAAAAGTTGTGTTTACAAAAAGTTAGTTACAAAGCTTTGTTTTTTAAATTTGAACTAATTTTGCTTTCAAGTGCTTTAATTTTCTCCTCTTTTCATCTCTTATGACACCATTAGTTTCACCACCATAACTTGTGAGTAAATCAAGCCTTTAAAAATAATGTTTAATCTAAAATAAACTAGACTTTTTCCATTTGTAAGGTCAACCAACTAGTTCAGGGTTAGGGCCTTGAATTAGGTTGGAGAGGAAACTCTTCAAGGTTGTTAAATCAAACATTGGATTCTGAGTTAGGGAGTACTTCAGTCCAATGTCGTAAATGTTATCCGAGACCCCCCTCTAACACAGGGGATAAACACGAGATCACGTGAGGAAAGGAAATGGAGATGACCCCTCCAAAGTTGGACTGAACGTAGTGGGAAACACATATTGAGGGTCTGTCTTGGGAGTAATACCGACTGCATTTTCCTATGGAGCTTCGTGGCCCTCGAATATGTTCGAGATCCTCTATTGTCTTCCGCACCATTTTATTTCGATGCCCCGGATAGGCTTCAGAATTGTTATCCTTCTCATTGTGATCCGCTCGACTGACGACTGTACCCACCTGGTGACTGATTGTGAGCTGGAAACTTAGTTGCCCATATTCTAGGGACTTACACGGGTGACTCCGAGTGTATACCGTGGTACTTGGGGAAAATTTCGAATCATGCTTCGCAGAGTATACTCGTAGGGTTCTTCCATGTTCGAGTTGCACTTTCACTGGTTAGTTTCTCTAATGTTGATTGGCATAACTTTCCTTCCTAATAGATAGTTGTCTACTTGATTTGTCTTTTAGCAAAAAAATTTAGTGTGTGCTTGGTGTTTAAACGCTAGTTAAGACTTACTGTGTCAGTTGATAATTTCATAAGGTGGAATATCAACAGCTCTGTCAGTCGTGAAGACTTCGGGGCCTATCGTCGGTTATATTGGAGCCACCTCTATCACCGTTACGGCAAAGAATTGACCAACAAGGGTCATTCGAAGCGACTAGGCCATAGGAAACTGTGCCCGAGACTGCTCCGCGAGGAGACTATTCAACTCCAGAGGATCCTACCATTTATGAACTTGAGGCAGAATCCCTTAGGCCATCCAACCCTCCAATTACTGACTTGTCAGCGTCGATCTTGGTTCAAGTTGTCCCTCTCGAGGTGACACCTTCTGAGCATCAGCTAGTATTACAAGTGGCAATGGAAGCGAATGTTTCTACTTCATCTAGAAGTCATCATACTCTCATTATAGCTACTACCGCAGGGGGCATTCTTCCTCCTCTCCCACCTTCACTAGTCTGTACCATGGTGGTATCGACTCCCTCTACTTCGAGCATTAGTACGATACCGTTATCGGCGTCGACCATTGCTCCATTTACTCAGAGTGCGACAGGCCCTCCATTCTCATATGGGATGCTCAGCTTTGATTCAAACTCGGTTCTTACCTACTCCACCTTACATACCATGGGTCTGGGGGAAGGGAGCTCAAATGCTCTCGTGCAAGGGTCGGTCGGAGGTGCTTCAGTCCCCTTTAATGTTATCCCTTACGGTGGGGGCCATATACCTCCTTCGTCCCCCTCGCTCATTCGTGCTTTCCAACAACCAATCGGGTTGAATGCTAACTATAGCTTGTTTGGAGTAGGTAGTTTAGGACCTTCATCTTACACAATGTTGATGGGATCTATTTCGTTCTCTTTGTTCGGTGCTTTTGGGAACAACAGTTTTTCTTCATTTGTTATCTCGGTTGGGGGCAACCCTGATTTTGATCAAAATAACCCCGTGCAAAGTACTATTCCTTCACAGGGAGCGACAACTAGAGTTTTCTCCTCACGGGGTCTTTAGAATCCTTGGCAGGGATCAGTCCCTTGCAAGGGATGTCAGACGAGGGAAACCCCTTCCATGCTCAATGGAACCCTAGGCAGGGCTCTGTACCCATGCCCATCGAATCGGTTGGGGGCATCCCCTTCCAAAATCCTTGGAACACAATGCAGGGAGCAATCCCCGCACAAGTTAAGTCATCCAATTATGGGATTCAGCCGATGATACCCCAACAGACACAGTTTTTGTATGTTTTTCAAGGCCATGGTTTTTACCAGAACCCTGGCCAGTAGTCCAACTTTTCTTGGCAACCTGGTGTCAGTCAAACTCAAGGACCCTCTTTTCCTATAAATAGTACTCAACCTAAACTATCGTTTCTGGAAATGCTACATATGCCATACTTTTCGAGATTACTAAATGACCCAATTTGTCACGATCCACATTGGCCCCCCATGCCAACTAAGTTGCCCTCAGATATTCTGAAATTTGAAGGTAAGCCTGGCGAAGATCAAGGTGATCATGTGACAACTTTCCATTTATGGTACTCGTCAAACTCACTGTGAGACAACTCTTTCCGGTTGCACCTTTTTAAATGCACTCTTATAAGGGGTATTGCGAAATGGTATATTGAGTTTGACCGCTTGAGGTACTCTTACTTCAACTACTTGACGATGGTCTTCTTGAACCATTTCCAGTTACCTATGATATACAATGTCGACACCGAATTGTTGGCCAACTTTGAGCAAAACAAGGCCGACCATATCTCCAATCATATCCGAGAATGGCAGCGTCAAAAGAGATTGATTAAGATCCAGGTCCCTCTTACTTTCTTGTTTGAATGGTTTCTGAAGTCTTTGTTGCCCTGCATATCCAAGGACGTAGCAAATTCTGGAGTGTTTTCAAAGGAGGAGGCAATTATGAGAGCGCAACAACTTGAACTAATCCACTCTCAGTCTGGAATGCTCTATGATATTTTTCCAGATGCGTCGTGGTCTATTCTTGATATGGCCAAGAAAAATTCTAGACCCCATGTTGATGTTATTATGGGCTCAGCACAAGGAAATTCCACTGATTTGTTGTCAAATCAATTGCAACAATTGTTGATACAAAATATTGTGGCTAGCCAGACCTCAAGTTCGATTGTTCCCCCTACCCAAGCGTTAGACTTACACAGTGTGCAGTCGACGAACTCTAAGGCCAACCAGAAGCCTAAGAGAAAGAAGAAACAACAAAACAAGAAGGGTAAAGGGGACAAAAAGTCTATCAACAATGTTGGCAGGGGAAAAACGGAGAAGAGGAATTTGAAGTATCCATGTAAACTTTTCACAGAAGACCACCCGACTCATTTTTTCCCTCGACTTGTAGAAGCTCAGAAGCTATTAGCGCAGAAACAGCCTGCTATGTTGACAAACCCATTTCCACATGGGAAAAACATGGCTCAAGATTCAGCATCCTTGATCGCGGAAGGGGGCAGTTAGGGACCCCCCGCGACTACCAATAATAACCTGTCCGCAAATATTTACATGATGAATGTCGAGGCTAATATAGCAACTAGGGCCCAAGATTACGAAATGTTGGAATCTATCGAAAAGGGAAAATAAGCCACGAACCCACCGACTCCTATCCAGATTGAGAAGATGGTGGGAAAAATGATGACTCACTTCCCAAAAGGTGTGTTTAAAAAGGATTCTCATAATCCCAACACAAGGGTTGCCCAGAACTACTCTGTTGTGGAATATTTAGCACAAACCCCATGCGCAATCTCTGCTTTGGAAGTCCTCTAGATTTTCCCTTTGCAGAGAAAAGATATGCTATCTTCCTTGGGATCAGTAGAGAATTGTAACCCAGGAGCGATCATTTTTTATCCAACAGACTTGAAACCCTGTCTTCCTTACCACGTTATGTTTCAGATAGTAGTGGCTTACACCAAAAAATCTTTCACTTGAAAATTTTTCCGTACAATGCTTAACGAGGGTGTCTCAACATGCGTGATGTCGTTGGCATGTTGGAATGCCATTGGCCAACCTGTTTTATCCTCGTCACCTATGTTTCTTACAGAATTTGGCATTCGATCATTCAGACTACATGGGATCATTCCTTACTTCCCCGTGCAGTTGGGAGGAAAAACTATGTGTGTCGAAGTTGAATTGGTCGATGCGCCTCTCGACTACAACCTGTTGTTAGGAAGGAGTTGGACTTATGTGATGCATGCAGTGGTTGCTACAGTTTTTTGGGTCTTGTGTTTCCCACATGAGGGTCAGATAGTGACCATTGACCAGTTGTCTTTCTCTCGTCCTGACCCTTCATCAGGGGCTTCCACGGTCTCGATGATTGATAGTTTGTAGCCTGGCACTATCAACTTAGGTGTTGGTTTGTTTTCATCATTTATGGGAACTTTTGATTACCCACCGCCTTCTGGTGATGTCAATATTTAATTGGTTGTCTCTGACCAGTCTAGGGCTGCAATATTGCAAATGTCGTCATTTCAAACGAGTTACTTTAACGATCTATGGACTCTACCTTCCCTATGGAATTCAATGGAAGGGACAGGGCATTCTAGCATGTTCATGCCCTTGTCCACAGTCGATCTTGTGTACATCATTGTCCATCAAACTTCGGCCAACCCTAATCTGACTTTCCCACAGGAGTTAGATCCAATTCTCGAGCCTATTTGGGATCAAGGTTATCTTTCCATTGAGGATCCTTTAGACCTTGTCTTTCTAATGAGGCGATTCTCAAGGCATTGACCGGTCCCGATAGACCTTTGGATGATCTACATCATAGATCTTACTTCCTTCCCGAGTTAAGGAGAATAGAGGTGGGAGAATTTATTTCGACCGTGAATGGAGATAGTGTTTGTCCTATCAATCCTCTGGCTATGCATGGATTTTATGTCGAGGGTAACATGGCAAGTATCACTACAATGATTCCAATAGATAAATCCAGAACCCCTGGCATTGTGGAGAATTTTTTCGTCGAAGCGGACTTCTCCCACGAAGAGATTTTAACTTATATTGAGATATTTAAGGAATTTCATGTTATTTTTTCCTGTTATTATGAGGAAATGTCAAGCATAGACCCAAGAATTGTCGAGCATGAAATCACGACTTATGTTGATTCCAAGCCAATCTGATATAAGATTCGTCCGGTCAATCCTCGAAAAGAGGTAGCAATTAAGGATGTAGTGGAAAAATTGCTCAAAGCCTGTTTTATCTACCCCATGCAGTTGACGAAATGGGTGTCAAACCTGATTCTGGTTAACAAAACATAGGGTATGATTTGTGTGTGTATGGATTTTTGTGATTTGAATAAGGCATTTCCGAAAGATAATTTTCCCACCTCGTTCATTGATCATATTGTCGATGAGTGTGTAGGATGTGAGGTCTTTTCATTCATGGATGGTTTCTCTGGATACAATTAGATTCAGATCAAACCTGAAGACCAGCATAAAACAACTTTTATTTGTCCTTGGGGAATGTTCATGTATTGTAAGATGCCTTTTGTCCTGAAGAATGTTGGAGCCACCTTTCAGTGGGCCATGTCATTTTCTTTTCATGACCTTAGACATATAGTTGAGGCATATCTTGATGATCTAGCATCACACTCTCACAAAATATCCGATCATCTCACTCATCTTCGACTAATATTTGAACGATGTCGCTACTATCTGATTCACTTGAATCCTAACAAATGTAGTTTATGCGTGATGCCAGGTCATCTCTTAGGTTTTATTGTTTTGACAACAAGGATCATCTTCAATCCTCTCAAGGTTGAGGTGATAGTTCAATTTCCTCCCCCGTGCACAACACCCCAGCTTCAGATCATACAAAGGAAAGTGAACTTTCTTCAGTGTTTTGTTTCGAATTACGTCAATATCACTAAAGGGTTTATGCGTCTCTTGAAAAAGGGAGTCCCATTCTATTGGGATGAAGCTGCTCAGTGCTCTTTTGAAGCGTTGAAATGTGCCCTTATCTTTTCCCCTCTACTTCAACCTCCTGATTATAACAGAGATTTCTTGTTGCATTTGGCTGCTGCAGAGTCAACCATCGGCATGGTATTGGTTCAATGATCCAGGAAATCAAATTTTGCTCAAAAATTCAAAGTGCTCGGAATCGCTTCAAATCAAACAAGAGCGTAGACCTCATCGTTACGAACACAACGCAACTTGTTTGGGTTCAAACAAACGTCGGGAGCGAGAGATATCACGTTCTGTTCAAAATGACAAATAGGCAAAAAAAGGGATGCTGACTGTACAGTCCGTACGGACGCTGATGTGGCAGATCATACGACATGTGGAAGGTCATACGACATGTGGCATACAGTTGTGTGGAATTTGGCATGTGACGTGTCTTGTTTGCAGCGAATGTGATAGCGACACATGGCCCAATCAATGGCCACCATGTGTCACCTATGTATTGGTTTAAAAGTTATGTTGTTGGCCGGAGTCGACCCCGTGACCTCCGGGCAGGGTAAAGCCTTGGGAAGGGCCACCCAACCGGCGCGCCCACATGTGTTACTTAACATATGTATGCGTTTGATTATATTTAAGTTTGAAACTATGTGAATTGGGGCGCGAACCGGGCCAGGGCTAAGCCCCGGCCCACAGTTATATTTGTATTGCATATGACCATTGTAATGTGCGCGGTTATATATATGTGTGTGTGTGTGTGTGACCGTTGTGTTAATGTGCGCGGTTATATATATGTGTGTGTGTGTGTGTGACCGTTGTGTTAATGTGCGCGGTTATATGTTTCACATGTGACCATTGTGGTAGCGTGTTTTAACCCCCGCGGTTATGGTTTTAAACTTTAGCCCTTGTTTGCATTTGCACGCGGTCATATGGGTCACACGACCATAGCCTTGGCGGTTAGGGGCCAGGTGCACCAGTAACCATCCTACAGTTTGCACGGTTTGCGCGGTTTCATCTGGTGCTAGGTTTTAACGCATAAAAGTGTGTGGGGGCTAGGTTGAGCCAACAAGGGTGCAATTTATCGATGTAGAGACAACAAGCTTGAAGGGGGACTTCCAGGAAGCCTATCTTCTTCAATTTTTGGCCAAACGAGGTGCCGAAAAAGCCCAGATAGGGGTTTTTGGACATTCTGGAGCCATTGGAGCCATCTATTTGGAATTTTGAGCATTGTAAAGCACATTTTTTAGCACTTTGAGAAATTAATACAAATGATCCATTGGAAGCTGGACCAGGAGATGTAGCCCAAGAGAGGGGTGGACTCCTTTATCATTTGTTATGTTATGTGTTTTATTTTCATTGTTTATTGTTGTTGTTTATATGCATCTTTGATGAGTAATTTCAATAAAATTGTGTTGCAAAGTTGATTCATTTGCATTTTAACACATGTATTAAATCTTGCAAATATTTTCAAGAATACAAGTCTTCTTCATTTTTAGATCAAGTTGGTATCAAAACATAGGTTTTTGAAGACTTGATTATTTGCAAGTGTTTTGTTTTCTGATGTTCACAAGGTTGAAACTCACAAGAGGAGAAGGTCAACTTGTAGAGCCAAGTTCTCATCCTTCAAGGAGGAAGCTTATATCATCACCGCAAGTTTCAAGGAGGCATCCACCAAGTATGGCTCATGAAGAGAGTCATGAACATATTCCTACAGAAGATGAAGATCCCAGAAAGGTTGTCATGGAAATGAGAGAAATGATGAAAATCTTGATGGAAAGGAATACAGGATTGCAAGGTGAAGGCTCCAACCCTTCAAAGCACAAGGGAGACAGTGGTGATAAAACTCCAAATGGAAATGGAGGGAATGGTGCTTCTCCACCACCCTCACCTCCTTCTTCTTCTTCTTCTTCTTCTACCAATTCAAGACCTCTTCCGAATTCTCCAAAAGGACTTGGTAACACTCCTTCACAAATTCCTTCGTTAAAGCTTGATATTAAATTTGAATTGCCAATGTACAATGGAGAAGTAAATGCTAAGAAATTAGATAATTGGATTTGTCAGATTGAGGTGTATTGTACGATACAAAAAATTCAAGATGATGAAACTAAGATTCAGCTTGCTTCTTTAAGATTGGATAGTGCAGCACTCATTTGGTGGGAATCCAAAACTCAGGAGGACCTGAAGAAACATGGTAAAATTTTAACCTCTTGGAATGATTTTATTGTTGCAATTAAAAGACAATTTTACCCATTGGCATATATGAAAAAAGCTACTATGGATTGGAAAAAATTTAGACAAGCTAAATAACAAAATGTGCAAAGCTTTACTCAAGAATTTAGGAGAAGAGCTTTGGTTTTGGGAGTAGATTTGTCTTCTCAAGAAACTTTACTCAAATACATTGGAGCTTTACATAGTTATTTGAGACATACAATACTCATGTTTAATCCT
>ML793133.1:215011-226724 GCA_009831015.1 Picea engelmannii
TACTCCACTTCTGGTTCCTTCTCGTCCTTGGGAAAGTATTTCTATGGACTTTGTAGGAGGTCTACCTATGTCTAGACGAAATCATGATTATCTTTATGTTATGGTTGATCGATTTAGAAAAATGTGTATTTTGATGCCTTGTAAGAAGCAGGTTACAGCTGAGAAAATGGTACAAATGTTCTTTCAAAATGTTTGGGTGCATTTTGGATTGCCTAAATCCATTATTTATGATCGGGATTCTCGATTTGTTGGAAGTTTTTGGTTGAGTTTATGGGCACTCATGGACACCAAATTGAAAAAGAGCACAGCTTTTCATCCACAAACCGATGGTCAAACAGAAGTGGTAAATCGAACAGTGGTGCGTCTTCTTCGTGGTTATTGCAGCAAGCATCCTAAACTTTGGGATGAGCATTTACACTACATTCAGCATGCTTATAATCGAGCTAAGCACTCTTCAACTCAAACGTCGCCATTTGAAGCATGTTTTGGCTATTTTCCCAAATCTCCTTTAGATTTTATATTTGGGAAGGATATTTCTATTGATGGTCAATATGACATTGATAGGGAAAATAAATTCATTGAACAAATTCAGTCGATACATCAGGTGGTGCAAGAGCAGTTGGAAAAGAGTCAAGCCAAGTACAAGACGAGACATGACAAGCATCATGTTGATCACAGTTTCCAAGATGGAGATGAAGTTTGGCTTTAGATTGGTAAGGAGAGGCTTAAAGGAGAAGGTAAAAAATTGAAACCAATTCTTTATGGTCCTTTCAAGATTATTGACAAGATTGGTAACAATGCCTTCCATTTAGATTTGTCTCCTTATATGCAAATGTATGCAGTTGTAAATGTTGAGAATTTGAAATTGTATGAGCCTCGTTTGATTGATGATCAAGGAGAGCATGTTTAGATTCCTTCTATAGATTATTTTTCCCCAGAATATCTTACAGAACTGCATGAAGACACCATCCTTGGCAGGAGAATGCGAACTTCAAAACGAGGAGATGTGGAGTATCTTCGAGTTGGTCTTAGGTACAAATCCAAGCAAATCCAAGTGGATTGAGGTTGGAAAGGTGAGGGAGCTATACCCTCATCTTCAGATAGACTGAAAATAGTCTTTTGGAGGTCCAAAAGCTTTCCAATGGGGAGGTGTGATCCAAGGAATCAAATTTTGCTCAAAACTTCAAAGTACTTAGAATCGCTTCAAATCAAACAAGAGCGTAGGCCTCATCGTTACAAACCCAATGGAACTTGTTTGGGTTAAAACGGACGTCGAGAGCGAGAGATATCGCGTTCTATTCAAAATGACAAACAGGCAAAAAAAGGGATGTTGACTGTACAATTCGTACAGACGCTGACGTGGAAGACCGTACGACACGTGGCATGCCGTACAACATGTGGAAAATAGTTGTGTGGATAGTTGGCATGTGACGTGGATTGTTTGCAGCAAATGGGATAGCGACACGTGGCCCAATCAATGGCCACCACTTGTCACCTATGTATTGGTTTAAAAGTTATGTTGTTGGTCAGAGTCGACCCCATGACCTCCACAACCGGCGCACCCACATGTGTTACTTAACATATGTATGCATTTAATTATATTTAAGTTTGAAACTATGTGAATTAGGGCGCGAACCGAGCCAGGGCTAAGCCCCAGCCCACGGTTATATTTGTATTGCATATGACCATTGTAATGTGCGTGGTTATATATATGTGTGTGTGTGTGTGTGTGACCATTGTGTTAATGTGCGCGTTTATATGTTTCACATGTGACCATTGTGGTAGCATGTTTTAACCCCCATGGTTATGGTTTTAAACTTTATCCCTTGTTTGCACTTGTGTGCGGTCATATGGGTCACACGACCATAGCCTTGGCGGTTATGGGCTAGGTGCGCCTGTAACCATCCTACAGTTTGCACGGATTGTGCAGTTGCATCCGGTGTTGGGTTTTAACGCATAAAAGCGCGTGGGGGCTAGGTTGAGCCAACAAGGGTGCAATTTGTCAATGCAGAGACAACAAGCTTGAAGGGGGACTTCCAGGAAGCCTATCTTCTTCAATTTTTGGCCAAACAAGGTGTCGAAAAAGCCCAGCTAGGGGTTTTTGGATGTTCTGGAGCCATTGGAGCCATCTATTTGGAATTTTGAGCATTGTAAAGAACATTTTTGAGCACTTTGAGCAATTAATACAAATGTCCATTGGAAGCTGGACCAGGAGATGTAGCCTAAGAGAGGGGTGAACTCCTTTATCATTTGTTGTGTTATGTGTTTTATGTTCATTGTTTATTGTTGTTGTTTATATGCATCTTTGATGAGTAATTTCGATAAAAGTGTGTTGCAAAGTTGATCCATTTGCATTTTAACACATGAATTAAATCTTGCAAATATTTTCAAGAATACAAGTCTTCTTCATTTTTAGATCATTCAAGAGGATGATTTGCTCGATGAGCATGTTATTTATTACCTTAGTTGAGGCCTAGTTGGGTTGGAACTCAACTATTCTCACGTTGAGAAGCTTGCTTTGCAGCAGTTCATGTTGTCCAACGGTTCTATCATTACATTTTTCTTCGCAAGACCACTCTCATTGTCATTGTGAACCCTTTTCAATATGTGTTAACACGATGGGTCATTGGCGGAAAAATCATTAGATGGATTGTAATCCTCCAGGTATTTGACCTGGATTTTGTTTCCATGAAATCCGAAAAGTTGTTGGTCTTTTTTGAACTTATTTCGGAACTTCCGTTCAAGTCTAGTGATATCATGCCCGAAGAATCGCCTATTAAAGGAGATATTTTTCTAATCACATCTTCGGACCCATGGTATGGAGATATACTAGTCTATATCCAGATTTTGAAGTTCTACGCTTCTGCTTCCCATGATGAGCGTCGATGAATTTGACATTAGGCATGAAACTATATTATCCTCAATGACACTTTGTATCCAGAATTGTTATTCAGATTTTCCACAGTGAAATTCATTTTTATCTCGACGTTTTGAATCCTTTACCTGGATTCATCTTCAGGACATATTAGTCAATGATAAGGGTATCATGCCAGAGTTATAAATATGAAAGATGCAGAGAGAAAAAATAGGTAGTTCGGCATGGATTGCGTTATTCATCGATATCTTATCCAAGAAGAAGCAGAGATCATTTTGAATGAATGTCACACTGGACCATGTGGTGATCATTTTTCTGGGTTGGAAACAACCCAAAATATTCTACATGCCAGTTACTTTTGTCCCTCGTTAATCAAGGATTGTGTTGAGGTGGTCAAGAAGTGCCACTCATGTCAGATCTTCTGTCGGAAGATGTGGGCACATCATACTCCCATGTTTCTTATCATTATTCTTGGTCCTTTCACCAAGTGGTGGATTGACTTCACTACATGTCACCCAGCTTCATCCAGGGGGGCATCGTTACATCATCTTAGCGGTAGACTACTTCACGAAGTGGGTCGAGGCTATGCCAACGTTTAAAAATGATGGTGAGACAACGTCTCTTTTCATTTTTAACCAGATAGTAGAAAGGTTCGGCATCCCGAAGGATATTTTCACTGACCATGGAAGTCACTTCCAAAAAAAATGATGATTGAGTTAACGTCAAATCTCGGGTTCATGCAAGAACATTTGTCACCTTATTACCCACAAGAGAATGGTCAGGTTGAATTTGTGAATAAGTCTCTTAAGACTACTCTTCAGTGGATGATCAATTCTAAAAAGTAAAACTGGCATTTGATGTTGTACTCAGTGTTGTGGGCCTACCGAACGTCTATGAAAACTGCCACCAATTCCTCACATTTTCAACTCGTATACAGGTTGGAAGCAGTCTTACCTATTGAGTGTCAGATTCCTTCTTTAAAGTTGGCAATGTAATTATTGTCAGACACTTCACCGCTTGAGGAACGCCTACTATATCTCGAGCAACTCTATGAGTAGCGTCGTGATGTAGCCTCGACCAATGAGGCTCATAAGAAACGAGTCAATTTTCGATACGATCGGTCCGTTCATCCTCGAATTTTCTCCGAAGGCGATCTTTTCCTGGTCTATGATCAAGAAAAACATCCCTTGGGGGTAGGCAATTTCAAACCCATGTGGTTCATACCATTCATTATGAAAGAGGTATTGAAGAAGGGCGCTTACCATCTGGTTGAATTTGAAGGAAATCCCTTGGTGAAGCCTAGAAATGGGCTCTACCTCAAGAAGTATTATTCTTAGGTTGGTCACCTAGGTGACTTCTTGTACATATGTATAGATTCTTATACAGTTTTTGTCTTTTTGTTTTGTGGACATATATTTATCTATGTCTTCTTTTTCACTGTGGTAGATATCAAGTGAATCGGAGGTGTATTTTGGGTTCGCAGACGGTGCTAGTTGCACATTCGGAGGCTTGCTTCTATAGCTTGGGTGTTTTTCACACCTGGAGGCCATTTGCTATCTTTCGTAGGTATTTGTCTAGGTGACACCACAAACAATGTCGTCGAGTACAGTGCAGTAATAGAATTGCTTCGTGACGCTTTGTCGCATGGAATTTCTCACCTCTGGGTATACCTATATTCTTAGATGGTTGTGTCCCAGTTAAATGGAGTTTGCCACGTTTATGATCCCACTTTGCACCAAAATTTCCATAGGGTACGTCTCTTAGAACATTATTTTGATTACATTACATATATCCATGTTCCTAGGAAGTTTAATCATATGACAGATACTCTAGATAAGCAAATATTAGATTGGCATGTTGCACACACATAAAAAGAAAAATCACACACATACACATGTACATACATTTTTAAAAAATGTAATCCATAAGACAAAAATATTTATATATATATATATATATATATATATATATATATCAAAACATGTTATGATTACATAAGTGGGCGTGAGCGCCTCAAAAATGATGTTCAGTATACATCATTGGGCTTATTCCCTCAAAATTATATGTACAAAAGGTGCCCTCGGCACATCAAAAGTCTAGCCTATCTAAGCATGGGGCCTATTGGCCCTACCATAATGCACCACGGCATTGGCCAAATGCCAGAAAAGTTGGACCCACGTCCGTGGCACCCCCACTACATGAGGTTGCATGGAAGGCAGGAGATCCTTGATCTCGACCATGGGTATTGTGCGAGTGAGAGTTGTAAGGTTACGCTCCACTCATCTCAAAACTCTCTCAACCTATCCGGCTAGAAGTCCCTCAGTGGTTGTTGGTCCACCGGATGCTGATGGTCCTACCTCTGGTCGAGGACATCATTGAGTCTTCGCGAAGTCTATTGGGCACATTGGTCCCACATATGTACATAGTAGATACACAAGAGTAAGTACTCTATACACACATAAAAATGATATATATAAAAACAAGTAAAAGTTAAAAAACATTAAAAACAAGTTATCTATCTCTCCTCACTCCTCTCCGGGAGGCATGGGCATGTCTGGATCCCTGGAAAAGATGAGATGGTCCCGACGTAGGGGTATTCCTCAATCATTGGAATCTTCCATGACCACCAGTCGAAGAACTTGTCATCAAAAGCCTCCATGGTCCTCCCTCCCCCCTTTCGTGGTAGTAATGTTTCCCATCTACATATCATTGGGAAGGAGGCCACATGCCCCCGTACTGTCTCTCTAGGACTGAGACTGGGAACCCTCTCAAAGAATAAGGAAAAAAATATCGTACCAAACCCAAAGTTCTTACTGGCACTCTGTCGACACTCTGTCAGTTGTCTATTCATGCACATAAGCATGGTCGTGCTCCAGTCAAAGATGTGTGCCTCCTGACACTGAATGGCACAGTGCATGTGTGCCCGAGAGGCCTGATGTAGGGTCATGGATCCAATAATCCACCCAATCAGTAGTAAGATCACTCGCAAATTCTAACTCGTGATCTTGTGGATCGACACTTGAGAATCTACCTTCTCAGTGCTAGCCTCGCAACACATCTAAATGTAGTCCTCAATGTTGAAAGGTCAAGGGGGAAATTTCCTCAAATTGATTGGTTCCCCTCTCCTTGAGAGGCCAGTTAGGAAGTAAATTTCCTCAGTCATTGGAGTCAACGACTAACCCTCTAACATGAATGCCTCTGCATCTGGGTGCCAATAATCAACAAGGGCATTAAGTAACCTGGGTTGTGCCCTCATAAAAGGACACTGTAAGAACTTCCATAGCCTGCACTGTTTTAATGTGGCAATGGCTACAGGGTCCTCTTCGACCAATATGTCTATGTCCTCATGCTCCCTCTCCCTCCATTGGACATACATCATGTTCCATGGAAAATTGGAGGAAGTTAGCTCTTACTTTTTCATTTTTTCCAATCTTTAAAGGGTGTACGTGGGTTGTATTGGCCACAGTCGCGTATGTATGCGGGCAAAGTGTTTTCTTCCTGAGTACATACACGGGTTTTCCTTGGACATCCCGCGTACACGCAGGGCCGCTCTTTTTAGCAGAGTGTGCCCCCTCAAAAACCAAAATAAATGCATAAATGAATGATTGAAATGCAAGAGGGGTGAAATTTTACTTACTTGGTCCAAGTGGAAGTTTGTTTCGTAAACTAAAGTTCTCGGAATCAACTTCTTTAGAAAAGGGGTTTTTTCTCCCTTTGGTTAATTTTTGAATTGCAATGGTGAAAATGAGTTGTCTGCTTCTATTTATAGACTTTTTTGGCCTTTTTTTTGCCACTTTTTGACCCCCTTTGTCATTTTTCCGAGCTTGGTAATCACTTGATTCTGATTATGAGTTTCTTATTGGACGTTATGGTACCCCTTTTTTCTTCTGGTTTGGTAACTTTTTTGTGGATGGTTCACTTTTTGGTATCCTTTGGTAAAAGTCGTTTTTTCCAAATTTTTGCATATAAGTTAGGATTTTCTCTCTACTTTTTGCATCTCATTGTCTTTTCCACTTTGCCATAGGATAGACCCCACCAAAGTGTGACACAAAACCTTCATTGTTTCTCTGTAAGTGTTGTAATTAGGTGGTAGATCCCACCTTTACATGGATTCCCGAGGTAGATCCATGTTGCATTTTGGCATCCATGCTGTCATTAATGACTATAGGCTCAAGAGTCATTGTTAGTCTTGTCATGATTACGAGATTAATCCTCATTCGTCTGATGCAACACGCTTTGTTGTGTTTCAAGATCACTTTACAATTCGAAAGGAACATCCGACGAGACTGTATTTATGATTTTTGATCATGTCTGGATTAAATGAGAAAAGTATCCCCCTAGAGTCTTCTTTAAGCCCTTTTCAGACTCTCTAAACATGAAAATATTGTTGAGCAATCTTGTTTCCCTTCACACTCACCAAATTCAAATTTGAATTCATGTCTATCCGATGGTAGTTTACCCCTTTTTCGGTTTGAACAGTCAATTTCACGAATAAAGGTATGCTCTAGGAACTTCGGTTCACTAGAAGAGTATTCTCGGGCGTAAGTTTAACCCTTTTTCGTGCCTAAGGGACTAAATCTTCGAAAAAGGAACATTCTCCTTTGTTTTGGTTTATCACCTTTTTCGAGCCTTGGAGATTACTTACGAAAAAGGAACCCCCAAGGAGTCAATAGTTAATCTCTTTATAGACTCCCTAAAATTGAAAATATTGTCAAGTGACATTGTTCCTTCACACTCGTTAAATTGGTCCAGAAGAACATCTACTGGCATGATTTTAACCCTTTTTCCAGCCTATAGATTATAGCAGAAAAAGGTACACCTCGACAGATTTGTCTCATCGAGAGAGTTATCCTCAGTTACTTTTATACTTTTTCGGGATAAGGAGACTAAACTCAGAAAAAGGTTGTGAGTCCATAGTTAAGCCCTTTTCAAACTCCTTAAAATTGAAAAGATTGTCGAGTTATCTTGTCTTTGTCACACTCGTTAAAATGGTTTTGAATAGACGTATTTTCGGTGCAATTTTAACCCTTTTTCGAACCGACTAGACTATCTCCGAAAAAGGTACTCCCTGGAGTCTTATTTTACATTTTTTCAGACTCTCTAAACGTGAAAAAACTATTGAGCTTACCTTCTCTGGGCTCGTAAAAATTACATTGAAGGGGTCTCATTGTGTCTTTCCTAATTGCACATGCATATCTGCATCTTTGGCCTAATGTTGGCCCCATGTTGCTCTCAACTGAACCTTTGAAGCATGCCTTATCTGCAAGCCTTGTAGCACTTTTTGCCTCTGCGACTTGACACCTTGACCCATGAAGGAATTTTCTCCAAGTGTCTATTTCCTGCACATGTCTCCTTGCTCTGAGCATTAGTATGGTCCTTGTGCTTGGAACTAGTATGCTTTCTTGCGACACTCGTTCCTCCTTTGTAACGTAGCATTCTTTTATTCTTTTTCAAGCTCTTAAAAAATTGAAAAAGACAAAAAAATCAAATATTCCAAAAAGAGGGGATGAGAAATATGTATTCTTTTTTCAGTAGCATAGAGAGTCTCCCTTGGACAAAGCACATCCTTCTGTTTGTTCGTCAAGCATTGGGATCTAGCATGACATTAGGAAGTTGTTCTCTCTACATAGAGTTGTGTCCTCCTTCATTTGGTTACTCTTCCAAACACATGGAGAGTTTGTGTTGCCTCCTGCATTGTGAACTTATGTCAATGTCATGTTTCCTGAGTCTGATCATATTTTGTGCTTTTGTCCAAGGGAGGTTTCACTCAACCCGAGTTGGAATTTCTACATTTTTTCTCTTTACCTTCATGAGTTGGCCATCCCGAGATTCCAGTCAAGTCCTTATCCAAAATCAACGAAGTTCTTTGCCTGATCATCGAGATCCTCGTGTCTTTTCCCGACGATTCATCGAAGACCTTAGGGTAGTGAGTTATATACTCCCATTATACTCCTACCTGAGCTTTGAAGATATTGAATTTGTTGCTCGAGCTATGAAGTCCTCATCTCCAGCCATCAAGTGTCACTAGCTTATTGAAGATGGATACTATACTTGTATATCTTCGACTGATTTTGAGATGTAGATCCATTGTGTATTGCTCTCGTCTACACTTTATATAGTTATATGACATGGATATGCAGTGTATTTGATTGGCATCCATGATTTAGTTCATCCTAAGCATGGGTATGCCCGCCTTGTAGAGACAATTGTTGTTTTGCAGATGGCACCTCACGAACTATGGTCCCGAGCTCTCTCGATTTCGAACATTGGTGAAGATATTGTAATGTATTTCGACCATCAGTTGCTCTTCTGACCTCACACATTAGGGGGCATCTGTTATAGCCCTAAAATTCCTTACTCATGCATACATGGCCTTGGCCCTCTTACTTGCATATTTTTTCAAAGCATTGTTGAGATGCTCTTCATAAAAAACCATTTTTTGGAAGACGTACGTGCCCTGCACCATTACAACCCGCATACATATGCTTATTGCACCACTACAGCTCACGTACATACGCATGTTTCACCATTACAACCTGCGACTGCTTGCAAAATTTACAAAAAATAAAAAGTTGCAAGGAATTCGTTGAAATTCACAGGCTATTGGAAGTTTCCCAACTAATCCACCTAATATAGCCCATCATCAAACCAAAAAACCATCCTTTTGTCATATAAAAGGAGGTTTTGGGGTCTTATTTCACATATAAGCATAAGAACAATGAAACTCTTCCCGATTTCACTTCCCCTCCTTGCCCAAGATATTGTTGTCATTTGTGATATATTGCCTCAGCATTCCCTCATCATAGAAGTGATCAAAAGGTTAAGAGAAGAATTTCATTCAAGGTGCACTTGGAGCATGGTAAAGAGGAGCTCGAACCAGGTTCTCGGAATGGTGGCCAACTCAGATTGTAAGGTATAATATTTGTATGATGAATAAAAGAATTATATTTTCCTGTCCCAAATGATGGTGTCTTGAGTATTTTATTGATTTATACTTAACATCTAACATCTAACCCTAACTTATGTACAAAATAGCATGCTTTTAGTTCTTTTTTTTCCTATCTTTGGATGTAGGTCAACCTTGGGAGGAGATGTGCAGTCAGTGGAACTTCCAAGCGTGAGGAGATCATCACCACACGTGGGATCAAAGGTATAGTTACTCGATCTCTTCTTTGTTTTCTTTCTTTACATTAGTTTTGGTATGTTTGGGGTAGAATAGAAAATTGATTAACTTTTAGACGGTTATTCTCTCTTTCTACATCTTCAACCCTGGTGTAGTTAAAAGGGGGTTTTCCTGCTAGCACCTTAAAACCTTATGGGTCGTGGTTTCTCCTGCAAAATGTCCCCCTGCAGGACTATCATGGATTTCCCTCAACACTATTTTGCAATCCTCCTTTTCAAGATATCTTAGCAATATGCCATCATAATTTAAGAGGAAAATTATTGAATTAAAGAGAAGGTATCATGCAGATTTTATTATGAGTGCTCTTCTCTCTCTTGGTTTCAGGTATTCAAGACATGTACTGTGATGGAGGAAGTAGGAGTCTTGTGCAGGTGGGATGTAAAATACTTCACAACACCATAAGGAAAACTCGTTGTCCCAACCTGAATTCTCAATCTCTATTAGATCTTGGGATTCTACGACTGGATTGCACAGTCCTTGACCCTTGACAATATTTGTCGGTTTAATCTCTAGATCAAATTCTTGGATAACAACCATCCATTTACCTCTTCTTTCTCTCGTTTCCTGTTGCATGAATAGTGAACTAACGGTTGGGTTGGGCACTATGAATTTAGTATTATTATTCAGGATATAAGGCCTAAAGTGTTTTACTTATTTATAGACGATGTAGGCTTGTTTGTCAATAGTTAGATAGTTAAGTCATGACCCTTGTAAGTTAGTGCTTAGGAATGAGACAAGGGCCTCATTGTTTCCATCATCCTTTTGAGTGAGGATTGTAGCTAATGATTGATCTGAAGAAAAAGTGTAGAGGAAAGATTCCTTACGTAAATCCAAGTTACGTAGTACAGGGGCTTGACATATGGCAGTTTTAATTCTTTCGAAAGATTATTTTCCCTCCTCAATCCATTTAAATGCCACATCCTTGTGTATCATTCTTTGCATGGGTTTAACTGTTTCTACAAAATCCGAGGTGAACTTGCTTACAAATTTAATCTTCCCAAAGAAATATTGCATAGCCTTATTATTATGAGGGAGGTAGTTAGGAAATTGTTTTTATGCGCTCAAGGTCAATATGGATACCATTTTTAGAAATGATGTGGCCTAGGATTTTCCCTTCTTCCACTCCGAATATAGTATTTTTTTAGTTCAAAGATATTCCATAATGTCTGCATCTTTCAAAAAATTGGTGAGATGAGAAATATGATCATCCCTATCCTTGGAGTAAATAGTAACATAATCTAGGTAAACCATCACACATTTGTTAATTAATCCTTGAAATGCCCATCCATGGCTCTTTGGAAAGTAGTTCTTGCATTGATTAATCTGAATGGCATGTGTTTGTAGAAAAATGTTCCCCATTTGGTTCGAAAAGTTTCTTTCAATATATCCTCCTATGATACCAACACCTGGTTGTATATTGAGAACCCATCCATAAGTGAGAAAATATATTCTCCTGATATGGTCTGCAGAAGTTTTTCTATGAAGAACCAAGTTCCTGAATACCAAATATCGCAATAGATCCAAAGATATCTGAATACAATCACCACACAATATATATGAAACCATATAGAAAACCACAACTTTATTATAGAAACCCTTGAGGTAGGGCAACACCATACAATGGATCCTATTATGGAAGGGATCCTCTCCTGTTC
>ML793133.1:257464-271972 GCA_009831015.1 Picea engelmannii
ACCGAACCATTGCACAGGTCAAGGTGCAGTGGAAACATTTTGGCCCAGATGAGGCTACATGGGAAATGGAGGATGCCATGAAACAGGCATATCCGATTTTGTTTACCTCTGTACATACATGTCATATTGATAGATAGAACATCAATGATGATGTTCCTTTAAGGGGGAGGGAATTGTAACACCTTGTTTCCCCCAGTGTGTAAAAATAACTATACTAGCCAAGAACTATGGCAAACTCAAAGATGTGAATGTGTGATTTTGAATGGACCTTAGTATAAAAGGTCAACGAATGTAAATAATGTTATGAATATATGTTGCAGGACTGTTGGGAGGGGGATGTGCTAAAAAGAGACCATGATGGCTGATGAAAGGTGGTGGAAGGCACCTGGAATGGTGGCGTTAACTTCCACCAAAACCAATACCGTATTTGGTCTTCACTGGCCCGAAGATCAAGAGAGGCTCCCTGGCCCCAAAATAAATTACTCGCCAGGTTGGTAGGTAAAGAGTCTCCTCATGAGTTAATGAGGGATGGGGGTGAATCGCCCATCCATGGAAGCCTCAGACCTGACCACTACGGGGAAGTTCGTGCCACACGCAACCTCGCCGGAAAAAGAAAAGGCAGGAAAGAGGTGTGAGAGGGGACAGTCGCGACAGAGATCGCAAGAGGGGAGAAATCGGAAGGACTCTGGAAAAATATACAGGGTGATCGATGAACAGAGAAGAAGGGGAGTAACCTTTGTTCTCGACTTCTGAGGAATAGAGACTCAGTCTCACAGCATCGTGGTCTAAGCTCGGGGGTGGCTAGTGGTAAATCCATTCGGAATCATTGAGCCTACGGTTGGGTGGAAACAAGCACCCCTCTCAGCAGTTGCATCACACCTGATGTTTTTCTGATAAGTGTTATATCTTGTATCTTGAATTTAAATATTCTGACATGTATGCTCATGGTTTGTGACATTATGAATGATTTTAGTATAAGACTGTCTGTATGGTGTTTTGATCAGAAATGGCGGTTGCATGCTTATATTGGAAAGACCACATAGGATTTACGTATATATATATATATATATATATATATATATGTATATTTTGAACGGATTTAGTATTCAAGTCTGTTCTCGGGAAATTTATTCCCTTATTTGTCTCAAGTAATGCCCTGGATAGATCTTCCCACAGAGACGCCCCTTTTTAAAAGTTTACCAAAGAATCTGCAGAAGGATTTTATGGCGTAAGTCTGAAAATCCCTGCACGAGAGAGAATGGTCCTCTTAGATTTAGGACATTTCGGTGTTTCGGCACCCGAGGTACTTAAGTAGGAGTTTCCTTGTACTTGCAAGTCCCGAAACCCCGACTTGCGAAATCTTGAAATGCTAGCGTGTGGGTAAGTTATGAGTTTTCGGAGTTTCGGCACCTAGGGTACCTAAGTGCGAGTTCTCCTGTACTCGCAAGACCTGAAACCCCGATTCATGAGATCCTGAAATGATGGCGTGTGGATGAGTTAGGACATTTCGGTGTTTCGGCATCCAGAATACCCAAGGGAGTATTCCCTTGTACTCACAAGTCCCGAAACCCCGACTTGAGAAATCCCAAAATGATAATAGTATGGAGAAGTTATAAGATCTCGGAGTTTCGGTACCCAGGATACCTAGAGGCGAGTTCCTTGTACTTGCAAGTCCCGAATCCCTGACCCACAAAATTTCGATAGGTGAAATCTCGAAATAGATGCGCAGGTTAAGAATTGGTACTTCAGAGTTTTGGCTCCCGGAAGATCTAGATGCGAGACCTCCTGTCTGCGCACCTCGCGAATCTCCGATTCACGAAACCCCAAATTTGACCAGCATGGGTAAGTATTGGTGTTTGGAATTTCGGGAACCGGGACGTTCGAGGATAAGTTCCCTTGTACCCGCTAGTTGCGAAATCCCGAACTGCGGAACCCCGAATTTGGTTGAGTGTATGAAGAGCGGGTGTATTGGCTTTTCGGTATTTAGGTAGTCGAGGAGTGTGAATATTCAACCTCTTGTATCACGAGGTTCCGATATATGAAACCCCAGCTCGCAGAATCCCGAATTGGCATAGCATGACTTGGTTTGGCATTTCGGCGTTTCGGTACCCGAAAAACCCAAGGGTAAGTTTCCCTTGTACTCGCAAGTCCCGAAATATCGACTTGCGAAACCACGAAAGGATAGAGTGTGGAGAAGTTATTATACTTCGGTATTTCAGCACCCAGGGTACCTAAGTGCAGGCCCCATGAATTCGCTAGTCTCGAAACCCCGATTAGCAAAATCCCAATGGAGGAAACCCCGAAATAGTGGAGCATGTTTAGAGTTTTGATGACTCGAAGTTTTTGTCTTCCGGGAAACCTAGGGGCGAGACCCCTTGTGGATAATATTGGGTATTTTGGTATTTTGGTACCCGAGATACCTATTGGCAAGTTCTCTTGTACTCGCCAGTCCCAAAAACCTGAAGTGCGAAACCCCGAAATAATAATAGTGCGGAAGAGATATGGTGTTTCGATGTTTCGACACCCGAGACACCTAACAGTAAGTTCTCCTATCGTCTCATATCTCGAAATTTTGGTATGCGAAATCCCAAAGGGTAGAGTACCAGGGCTTAATCCGAGTTGTTGTGAATCTTGATAAGCGGTTAAACCTGTTTCTGATTTCAGCCCTTCGAAAGACAAGAGAGAAAAGGAAATACATGTATCATGATTTCCCAAATCGTGAAAGCCGACAAGCACCTCTCCGATAAGGCCTGTGGTCCTATCTGCCGATCACATGAGTACGGATAAGGGATGGCAGGGTCTATATCAGGCCCCATAGGGATTCAGGGAATTCCGTTCCTCGGAGAAGAGAAGAAAAAGGCCGAAAATTTTCAAATTCCGTAGTGGGTATGTTACAGGACTATTGAAATATGATGTATGAATGAAATCCCATAGAACCGTAGTTGTTTTCTCATGTGGTTCACTAAACTCATTTTCTACAGTATTTTATGTATGGTCATTGGTTTGCTCGATTAGGGAAAAACCATCCAAGAAATGATTTTCCAACAGATTCATGGAATTCACCCATTGAGGACAATGATTTTCTGAATGATGTTCTTGATGATAGTTGTAATAGGAATCCAAGGCCAATTCTCCTAAGTTGATGATTAAGTTAGCAGGAGGGGGTTCTATGGCCTTAAAGGGTGGAGTTTTTCTAAAGAAATTTTTGTAAGGCCTATGGTTTGATGTGCCTTATCTTGCATTCCTTTTCATGTCTACAATTTCATTGGATAGGTTCTTGACCATCCTTTGTAATATTTCCATATATGCATTGTCCTTTTTTATGTTTTGTTCAATTTGTTTACCAGGCAATTGTGTTAACAAAAGTCCTCTCCTAGATGGTTGTTGTGTTTCTTTCTTTGATAAATAAATTTGATTATCTTTACAGCCTTTAATTTGAAATTAAATAATTTTGGCTTCCTCAAGGTTCTTAGCGAGAGTAGTTTTAGCAGCCCTCTTAACAAACATGGAAATAGAGGTGGGTAATGTGTTAGCATACACCTCAATCTACAATTCTTGGGTGGGCCTAGCATTCAGTTGGAACTTGTTGAGGATGGTTGTGAATCGCTAATTAAAATATTTGACTTTCTCCTTAGGACTCATGGTTGCAGTGAAAAGTTGAGTCATCAAAGCCCCTGTAGTCATTTCCTCGGAAAATTTATCTAGAAAGTCTTTTTGAAACTTTGTCCAACTATTAATGGATCCAACCAGGAGGTTAAAATACCATGTTGAAGCCGAGTTATCAAAGGTATAATGGAACAGTATACATACTACATCTTCATGTTGGATGTCCATTAATCTTATCGCTAGTATGAACTTCTTGATATGGTCTTTGGGAAAGCCAAATGTTTTAGGGTCAAAATTTGGGAGGAGTTTCTCTGGGTGCCTAGACAAGTGATGCAATCGTCCTGGTAAGGCTAGGGAATCCTTCTCCATCCATGGCTACTAATTTGTACGTTGATCATTTCCCTCTGGAATTTCTTGGTTGTTATGTTCCATATTATCTAACTCATTATCTGAGCTTTCTGAATTAGAGATGACTCCTTCAAACTCATAATCATCTGGGTCAGAGTATCTACTCTTCAGTGGGGTGATGAGAGTATTGTCAGGGATGAAACTGAGAGGCTAATCAATTTCAATAAGAGAAAATTATTCTAGATCTTCAACTGTATGGACAAAGGTGTGGTGAGGGGTGTTAACAACCAATCTTGTAGTTTTCTTCCTGCGGGGAAGAAACGGGGCTAATGGAAATTCTCTAATCTATCGAGCGTAAGCTCTTGTAATCCTTCTAAATGCATTAATTTCATCATGAGGTATTTCATAAGGTATGTCAGGGTGAAGGTACAAGCCATCTTCAACGTGTGGTGACTCACTCATAGTGTGGGTAACTTCAAGCTTAGGAATATCCTGAGAAGGACTAGCCATGCAAGTGGGTTGTTTTGAATCTATAGGTTGTTTGTCATAATTTTATGTTAAAAGAATTGTATTGACTAGCCATGCATTCACCATGACCTCCTTCTAGCACCAATTTTTTTGACGGGTCAAAATTCTCTTTAACTCTATAGTAGGAGTCATGTGCAGAGACGAGGCCCAATTAGACTTTTCCTTGTTTAGAATAGTGTGATTCTCCATATTGATGGTCCGGCAAGTTTCAATGGGATTTACTGTGGTATAAGGATAGATATTTATAAACTTTTTTTTGTTTCTTTATTAGCTTGTTTATTAAGTATTCGGTGACTGGATTCTTAAGAAGGTTGGGTTTAGTCTAACCTTTACCAACAACATGTAAATGACACCTTTCTTTAATCGATATCAAACAATAATATTCTTTTATTGATCAAGAAACAAATATCATCAAGGAAAGGGAATTATATGCACAAAAAGTAAAAGTTATAGAGTCTTTTTCTGCAGCCCTATTGGCTGTTACTTTTAGTTATGACAGAAGCAAGAATACTTTGGATAAATGAGACACCCTAGTGGCTCAAGTAGGCATATAAAGAATACAATTAATTTCACTTTGAACCAAATCAATATCTTGTTAAATCATGTCTCACAAATGGTTTCTAAAGTTCTTTGGAAATAAGGTGATCACAACCGATGATCATCTCTGTGCCATCGACCGATATGTGGAGAATGTAGAAGTAGAACATGAGGATGTAGAAATGAGGCTACTAGCTTCATCACTAATTGAAGATGCCCAAAGATAGTTCAAGGGCCTTCCTGATAACCACATAGCATCTTATGAAGCTTCACTAAGTTGTTCAATAATAGATGGACAACAAAGAAGGACAGTGGAATTCTTGTAGCTCAATTCAATCAGATAAAGAAGAAGGAGAATGAGACATTAAGTGAATTTGAAAATAGGTTTGATAGATTATAAAGCCAAATCCTGAAGGATTTATGTCCTCCATACACAATTGTTCATCTCCTTTATATGAATTCTTTCGATGCGAAATTCCATTTCATCCTAAAGGATAAGAATCCCACCACCTTGGCGCAAGACAAAGAGTATAGTACATAGATTGAAGAGAATCTTCTTGATTCAAAGGTTGATCCTTATCAGTATCCTTGTTCCAAGACAGAAGCAAATACTAAAGCTTCAAGTAGCAGTGTGCCAGATCCAATTCCTCTCTCAAGTCAAAGGAAATACTAGATGAGTACTTAGTTTTTCTAGGCTCGAAATCAAATCATGGATCGCTTGACCATTGTGGAAAGAAATTAATCTTACCCCAGACCTCAACTTGTTAGACAGTAGAGAGATACCATAGGTTGGAGGAAAAAGCCTCAACAAGAAGAAAAAGCTCTTGACACACTAAACCCGATTGGAATGGTCAACACAGAAGAGACACCATGGTGTTATCCATGTCAAGAACCTCATCAGGAGGATGAGTGTTCCTGAAGTTATTAATATTTCCCTAATAGTATGAAATTCATGGACATGATCTACAATTTACAAGAAGAAGATTTTATTCAGGAATAAATTGATGAATTCAAAAAGAGAGGAGCAAGAGAGGGATGACTCTGAGTGCTAAATTACTTGATAGAGGATCAAACAAGGAATTGAGGAAAAAGGAGATTTTTACGTACGCAAGAAGAAATAAGTATTCAATCTCATCGCTACAACCTTCCACTCTACCACAACTAGAAGTGGAGGTTCCTCTCCCATATATAGAGAAGGTGATCCCACCACCTACACCTCTAGTACATGATTTTCTTCCAAAGCCAACTTCATCAGAAGATGATATTTAGTTGAACATAGACGTGTCGGCCATGTTTGGGAAGTTAAATATGACAATCCATGTGACGGATATGTGCAATATTCCTTCTATAAGGAAATAACTCTTGAAGTTATTAAAAGTATCGGATGAAAAGGAGGATCCTCCCATAATCTTGAATACCATGTATCTTGATCGGCAGTGGGATAGTAACCCTCCCTTATATATTTCTTTGGGGATAAATGGTCTCCATTTGAACAATTGTATGTTGGACTCTGGGGCCTCAACAAATGTAATTTCCTTTAAGGTGATGGAACATCTCGGTCTAAATACAACTCGACCATATGGGAATTTTTGTGGTATTGATTCCAAGAAGGTCAAGGTTTACGGGCTTGTTGAAAATGCTAAAGTTTATTTGTTGGATTTTCCTCATATTAGCCTCATTATGAACATAGTGGTGATTGATGTTCTAGATGCTTAGGGAATGATTTTATCAAGAATTTGGTTCATTTTTCTTGGGGGTTTTTTCAATATGGATCTCACCCATGCACATATTCCCATGGGTGACAAAAATTTTGAGATTCTATGTAGTCAGGAGAGGGTTGAGAAGCATGTGATGGATCCTAACAGTCATGATTACACTAGTGAGTGTGAATTTGATGTACCTCACTATATCATTGAGCATGATCCATTGGACTTGCCTTTTGCGCAAGAAGATTGCATAGATACACTACTCCCAAGGACGAATGAATACAAGGAAAATATTGTGAAGTTTCAAGGGATAAAAAAGGAATATAAAGAGAATCAAGAGCGTGATAAATATATTAAAGATGCAATCAACGTAGAACCTCCTTTCTACCCTTACATTGAGAATATACCTTACATCAACTATAGTGAAGGAATTCTTGCATTCATGTGGGATAAGAGAAAGGGAAAGTCTAAATATGATCAAAAGGATGATGGCTCTTGGCTTGGCCCTTACATCATCAAGAAGAAGTCCAAGAAAGAGAAATACTACTTGATAGCCTTATACGAGAGAAAGATTCCATTACTAGTGGATGGGTCTCTTCTCTGACCCTACGTTCAAGGTACTTGACTTCTTTAGGGCCCAGGGCCCAGGTAAGTAGGTAGGTCATCTTGCTTTCTTGCATTTTCATCTTGATTGATGATGATAGCTTAGTTTCATTTCATCTTTGATTTTAATTTTTCTCTACTTGCAGTATTGATTTACATGTTTCTTTCTCATCATATATATAAAAAATAAAAAATAAAATTTATTTTCTAGATTAGTCGTCAATTTTGAAATTTCGATTTTGATTATATGGACAAAGGGTGAGAAGAGCCACCCTAGATTTTACGCTTTTGTGTTTCAGTGTAGGCACAGGTCTAACCAAGAGATGTTAAGGTTTTCATGCATTCTACGACGAGCACATGTCCCCAAGTAGAAGCCATATGTTATACCCAATTCCTAGGGATAACTAAGGAGATGATGTCTCGAGGCCCTCAGGTTGCAGACATGGAGTATCGAGAGATATATGGTTGGCAGTGTCCACTTGCACAAGCAAAGGCCCACTTCACCACCACACATCTCAGACTCATCACTATGGTATCCACCACATTAGATTTCTTTCAGAAGACATTAGGTCTTTCTCCATGAGGTACAAGCTAGGTATTGTGGTAAGTGTTATTTTAATATTTGATTCATTTTCAGTATGTTGCATTTTGAACAGCTTTTGATTATGTAACGTATACTTGGAAATTATGCTCTTTTCCCTATTTCACCTTGGTGGTTGACATTGTGCCCTAGTAAGTGGTCACCCTTAGGGATGGGTTTTCTACTGGGAGGTCCCCTTGTTGGTCACATGACCATTTTGGGGAAAAGGCACGACGTGGAGGAAAGACAGTTGGAAAAAAATCATGCAAGGAACGCATGCAAGAAGAAGGGAAAGAAAGACAACTGGCAGGAAAACTGATGGATGAAAGGAAAAACATCCATGCAGAGGAGAAAAGCATGCAAGGCCAGCATGCAAGAAGACCTAACTAGGTTAGGGTTTTGGTAAGAGAATGTAACGGTTGATGAGACAAAAATAGATATAAATAGACACCTAGGAGGTCTAGGGGGGGTGGTTGTGATGAGTTACTTATGTGAGATAGAGTAACATAAATATAATCTGATACCTTTTTGTAAGTTGTTGAGATGTGGGAGGGAAAAGTAACTACACCTTAAGGGTTAGATCGCAGTATGAGGATCCTGGTGCAATCTAGTCAGCCTGGTAAAGGTCGTGGAGTCTGTTTTGTGAATGTATGAACGAAGTTGTAGTGCATGGGGTGCCATATCTGACAGAACCATAATAAAATAACTTAAGAACCAAATCTTTGTGGATGTATCCCAGGAGGGGGTGAACCACAGTAAATCATGTGTTATGTGGAATGCTTATTGTTTATGTCTTTGTTGTCAATGGTTAGATCTTAGATGAATGTTTTGATGAAGTAGTTAGATCTATTGATTTACATGCATGAATCAAGAACGGAAGAATAACTAAGATAGATGAATGATATAATAATTGATGGACGATCACATAGTACAATTCCATAACCCCACTCATTCCCAGGCTGCAATAACCTGACCATTACATCCACCCATAGAACTATCTCGGGTGAGACTACGCAGTGTACCTTGTGTATTGCGTTGCCTTCTGGTTTACCAGAAGGGCTGATAGTTTTATAGGATTTGTTGGATACCTAGTAGACTTGAACGTGGGTCAATAATGTTAAAGGTATAATCCAAATAAGCAACCAACAAATGGTTATGTTTCCGGTTAGAACAGCATAGGATTGAGTGGATGAGATATGTTGAAGATTTTTTAAAATAATGTTGGATCTGTTGAAACACTATTAAAAGACTATAAGATCTTCAGAAGGTGTGTCAAAATAATACTGAATTAGATGACAAGAAGGTGAGAGAATGTGTCGCTAGAAGGGGATGTTGAGACCATGGAATCCCACAAAAGTAGAGATCGAAAGCTGGTTGAAAACAAAGGAGATAGAGTTTGCGTAGAAAGATAATAGAAACCCTAGAGTAACACCGTGCAAATATCTTGCGAAGTATGTGTTTATTGACCTGCATGAAGTATTTTTCTGTGATTTCCCACACTTATTGCAGGAGTGGATATTGAGGTTGAAGAAAACCATGCAACAAATCGGATCCGATAGTTAGAGTGAACCTCAGTCTAGATCACGCAGTAACAATAGGTGAATAACAAATTCACCCGCATAGTAGATTTTTGGTTCGACAGTATTGTAGCAGGATTTATAACAGAATTTGCAGTAGATACCACGAAGTTGTATAGCACAACAGATCAAGAGTTTCTACATGGACCTCGAGGAAGGTATATTAGATCGATGTATACTTATATTAAGATAATTCTCTATAAAAAAAGGTGTAATGGCAATGGAGTCAGACAACCAAATTTCCCTATGTGCATGGGGGAAGGGGGGAAGCACTGACAGAAAAAAGGAGAAGTAGAAGGAGAAGTGGATAAAGGAAATAAGGAGGAATCCTTGGACCCAATCATGATATATGACGACCAGATCAAGTGGATCATGGTGACATCTATAAAGATGCACAGTGGAGTACCCTACCAATACAATGTGAACACAAAGAAGAGAGCCATAGCTGCGAGGGAATATTTGGAAAGTGATGAAGAGGAGGTAGAGGATCTTTGGGTTGTGGAGAAGATTGAGGAAATTCTGTGCATAACATATGAGAGGAAGAGGAGAGGTCCAAGAGCGAGAATAGAAGGCAGCAATCCTATCCATATTAATGTCAGTGTGGAACCCATAAACCCATGTGCGACTAACACACCAAGAAGAACACCACCGTTTCGACAACCAAATTTTGGGAGAAGGAAGAATGTAGGAAGTACATCTACTTAAGGAACAACAACTGGGATAGCCATTTTAGGGAGCATTATTCAAGTATATACACCATGCAGAGGAAGCAGTTCAACATTAGTCAGGCGCTACCCTTTCAGCTCCTGTGACCAGGTGCTATGATCCTAGCTAAACCCCTTGTCTACAACTCAATGACAAAGATCCATCTTCCCCTAGATCCAACAGCTACAAGGGATTGTGGAACCTCAACTAGCTTGAGGTTTAATTATCCTTCCAATCTCTGCAATGATTATGGGTTGTCAATCTTACCGAACGACTAGCGTTTGATCTGTTAACTCCATTGGATATTGAAATTGATCTGACGACTGAGATCAGTTTCCTTGCAATGAACGGATCATGTTCACTTTCATTGTCAGGTTCTTGATTAACCTGATTCGATCAGGGTTTTCTCTCATGATCCTCATGATCTCGATCTGTAGTTGGTCAAAGGGATTTCTACACTCTCTTAGTAAGGGTTTTTGACCTTTTGAGTCAACAGAGATCATTTGGTTCAAATGTTGTTGCATCATAAAATTAGTCTTCACTACCAAAGGTTCACACCTCCAACATTCGGGTTCTTCTTCCTGAATCATACCCTACTTGGGTATCCATGGCATACAACCGCCCTTTCAAATTTCATGCATAACATGAGACAATAAAATATTTCGGAAGGGATTCTCACCCGAATCCTTTCATACCCTAAGCCACATAAGAATGAACATTTGTATACATCTTCTTGGCTGCTAGCACTCTCATTATGATCTTTACCTCATCAGCAGTACTTTAGCAGGATTTTCACAGTCCTATCAACAATCTTTCGACCACAACCTTCCCATGGTCACCCTCTACTTGAGGTTGCCCATCATTGGCAATTGTCTTCCTCAATATCACCAATTCCTTTCTATACATAGCATGCATCATCATAGTCACAATTACATTAGTTGTAATATTAAACCAAACGCATGTATCATAACATTTGAATTCATAAAACATCTTCAAAATTTCTTAGCATATCTTCATGTACTTCATCACATTATCCTCAAATGTTTCCACAAGTGCAACACAAACAGATTTCGATTGTATCTTCAGCAATACAATCCTTATCACTATGGTGTTGAAACATTCACTTTTATTAGTAAATCAGCTTTCTCATCCAAGAGAAAACATAATACTCGGTAAGGAAGAATTGAGGACTCTCCCCTTCTTCCAACTCTTTCTACACCGCCTAGGACTTTTCAACCTAGTCGAGTTATCTCTAAGGCCTCACTGCCTTTTCTTAATCATGGATTCAACCAAGCCTAATCAGTTAAACGTACTCATCTATTCATTTAATCATACTTAGGGGGTTTACTTGCATGTTACCAACTATACCGGTTTCCACAACTGCTCTTTTAATCCTATGGCTCTGTTAAACAATTTAGGGTTCTTAGGGTGAGGAAAGTGTTCCTCCCTTCCCCCCCACCCCCCCTTTACTTATGCAATCTACTTATTATTGTGATCTTTCTACTCTTTTCTTGAGCAGCCCTGGGTTAGGCTTATCCTAACTCTTAGGATACATCAACATGCTTTAATAGAAAAATCTTTTGGCCATAATCAATCATGAACCTGTGCATCCTGCACATTACCATTCAATTGTCAGAATGGTAAATATTCATTTATTAGTGTAACACCCTGTTTCCCCCAAATTTGTAATTAATCCTAATATAGGAATTACCATGCTAAAGCATGATGAAAATGTGAATGTATGATGTGAATAGACCTTATGAAGAAGGTCGATGAATGTAATAACATTACAAATTTATATTGCAGGACTGCTGAGAGAGGATGTGCTAGAAAGAGACCATGCTGGAAGTGGAAGGCACCTGGAAAGGTGGCGTTAACTTCCACCGAGGATTAATACCGTATTTGGACTCCATTGGCCCGGAGAACCAAAAGCGGCTCGCTGGCCCTGAATTAAATGTCTCGTAGGCTGGTAGGTAGATAGTTTAATGAGGGATGGGAGGTGAACCGCCCATCCGTAGAGCTGTCAGGCCTGACCAACATGAGGGTAATCGCGCCACACGCAACCTCACAAGAGGATAAGGCATGGGGTAGAATCGATTAGGGGGGTAGACGCGAGGGGAGAACTCTGGTGATATACAGAGTGAGTGATAGCAGAGAGGAAGGATTGCAACCTTCGCTCCTGGTCACTGGCAAACAGAGACGCAGTCTCACAGCATCGTGGTCTCAGCTCGGGGGTGGCTAGTGGTAAATCCGCTGGGAGTCGCTAAGCCTACGGTTGGGTGGAAACGAGCACCCCTCTCAGTAGTTGCTTGACCCCTAGTGTTACTTCTGATAAGTGTTTTGCCTCTGGCATCTTGAAATATATATATATATGTTCATTCTGATGATTATGCCCATAAGATATAAAACTGTGAATGATTTCATTGTAAGAATGTCTATAGGATGTTTTGATCAATACTAATAGATGCATGTTTATAATGAAAATACTACGTCTTCCTTATGTTTTCATAAATCCCTATTTATATGCTTACCGACCTAACTCAGACCACGTGTCGGATTCGTGGGAGAAAGGTACCTTTATATACCTTAGGTAGTACCCTGAGTGAATCTCCCCATAGAGATACCCTCCTTGAAAAGCCCATCAAGAACCAGGAAAGAGAATGTGAAGGCGCAAGGCCTTAGTAACCCTGCATGAAGAGGAATGACCATCTTGAAAAACCCAAGATGGCAGCATAAGGATGAAGTATCGAATCAACAGATGAAATTTCGTTGGGAGATCTGTGGTCACTCACGACCGTCAGATCGGAAGGAGAAGATGGAGTGTTAAGTGCCTTAACCATAAATAGGGGTTGATCGACGGACGAGATTCCGTCGAGAAATCGGCAGTCACACCCAACCGTTAGATCGATGGGAGAAAGTAGGGTGTTAAAATATTTCCCATTTGGTTTCTCTATTTCTTCGTGGGTAGTGAAGAAATCAGGATCGTAGATCCCCAAGGTCCATGAGGACATCCAGACTGTTGATTTTCCACATCCAGGAAGTCGTGGCAGAGCCCACAAGTAGGGAATCTGTCTGAGCCGTCATATCTCGGTGGAAAAACCCAACAGTCGTTGGATCTGTCAGGAGTTACCCGATGGTTAAGACCCCAGTGTATAGGGGCGAAAAACCCTGGAATAAATCTAAGCTGTTTGATTGACGAAGGCCATGTGTCGTATGATCTCCCATTTCGGGAAATTGGGAATTGCGGAATCGAGATTCCTGTTGACAAGAGCTCGGGATTTTCCATGGTGAAAACCCTGAGATAGATCTGAGTCGTCCGATTGACGGAGGCCACGCATCGTGAGATCTCCCATTTCGGGAAATCGGGAATCGCGAGATCGGGAGTCCTGGCAACAAGAGATCGGGACTTTCCATTGGGGAAACCCCGGGATAGATCTGGACCGTCCGAATAACAGAGGTCACGTGTCAAAATATTACCCGTATCAGAAATCGAGAATTGAGGATTCAGGAGATCCGTTGATAAGAGATCGGACTCTCGCCTTGATAAATCTCGACCTATAATATGGAGATGTTAGCGTGTGGATGAATCCCGATGAACAGATGAGATTCCTTCGGGGGATCTCAAGGTCTGTAATGACCGTCAGATGTGGAGAAGAGACGTCAACTTTAAGACAAGGCGCGAATGCACCTTAGGGTAAGTGGAGAGAAAATCTAGACGACCAAGGTCCACCCGCCTAGATCTATGGCTAAGGATTCATTCTGGATCCCCCTTATCATTCTGCCTTTAATGGGGGGGGTCCAGAATCGGACATGCAACTCTTGAATGGTTGAGATTAATTCACCATGATCAACGGTGCTAAGGTGAATTTCGGACCCCCCTTTCCATTCTTCCTTTAATGGGGGGGNAATAGTGTGGCATGTGAAGTGGGGCCCCCTCCTGTCCTGTCGACTACCATGTCGCACCTCCCCCTCTACCACCTATATTCCACTTAACTGTGCGATGGGGCCTGTTCCTATTGGCCAATTGCTAACCCTGTAGGGATTCATCCCTATTGGTCGATCGCTATCCCTGTCGGGGTTTGGCGGTTGCAAAGCCGAACAGTTTGACATTAACGTAGCGCCGAGACATGAAATTAAAAAGACATTGCATTTATTTGAACTGTTATCGTGACCCGCGATCACATGGGAACGGAGAGAGAAAGAAAGATCCAGCTTATGCTGGGCCTCCATGGATATTTAGGGGTTCTGATTCGGCAGAAAACCAGAAAAATCCGATTTAGGTAGTGGGTATGTGACAATTAGTCTTATATTCATTACA
>ML793133.1:272014-303252 GCA_009831015.1 Picea engelmannii
GTGTGTGTGTGTGTGTGTGTGTGTGTGTGTGTGTGTGTGTGTGTGTGTGTGGCACACTGCTTAATTCTCAGCAGTCATTAAGTTTGTGACTTTGTTTTCCTGACAAAGTCTTCACACAGTTACACCATAAGGAACTCCTTCAGCATGCAACTTCCTTATTGCATATCCATCGCTATCTGTGATGGCCTCAACCTTGAATTAGCTTCATCTATTTACCAAATGTTCCATAAGGAATATAAACATGCATCTTTGTCATGCATCCAAATTATGTAACCACACATATTCTGGTTTTTTTAACTTACATCCATGATGTACTTAGTCATATTAATAATCCTAAGCCTATATGTAGTTGTCATAGGTATGTTTCACAGCCCACATACCTCTTTACTTTTAATATCAGTCACTCAGGATTGTTTACAGTCCTTCTCATGTGATCTTCAAAGGCATAATCATTTTCCTTTTATCATGGCAACAGAGCATCTTTGCTCATTTACTCTTTCGTTTATTTATATTAGCATTTCTTGAGGAAGTGGATTACTTTCCCCTCAAGCTATCATTTGAAACAAAAATTTTGTGACTCTTCAAAATGGAGTCAACCATGCATCCATGGTATTCATTAAATCTTGGCAAGCGCAATGCTTGCCTCTCATTTCACTCATCTAGGCAATCACCTCATGCCTTTAATATCATTCATACCTAACTGGTATTAAAATCAATCTTCATATCAAGAAGATTTACCATGCATTAGATCCATGCACTCAAGCATACACACACAACTAAGTATTCATCATACTAGCTTAGTTTTATCATTAGTGTTCTTTAGTTAGATATACAGTCGCTTATATCACTAATCTCATAGTTATGACTCATATTGATGTTGCCTTTTCTTTATGGTAATGACCAACCAGGGTCACTTTCCCTTTTATACTAAAACAGTTGGCAAGAAAACTTTCTTGCCTCAAATTCTATAGGACTTTACCCATCTCACCTTTCCTCTAGTCATGAGGAGTTATATACTTCGAGTTTAATATAAAGAAATAATTATACTGCCAAGGATCCTACCTGATTCTATCAGATTCCTTTAAGCCCACAAAGGTATTAACCATTATATAATCAGCCATCATGAGTGCCTAAGGTTCCAACTACCCATGCTTAGAAGCAGTGTCACGAACATCAGGTCACTCGGCTTTCAGGCTTCAGCTACCCTTGACAGAACCTTGCCACCTTCAGTTATCCACATTCAAGTCTTATTATAAATTTTAATTAGCATATCCCTACTCCGGTAAGAGTAGTTATCACTGCTGGCACAGAAGCATGCCCGAGGTTCAATGCTACAATAGTGCACCAACAAAACCCTAACTATCGACCCTTTCAGCAACACCTGCGAAGCAGATGAAGTATCACCTGAGGTAGAGGCAGCGGTGGTTGTGAGAGTTAGGTGTTTGCAACCTTATATGGGACACAGATCTGTGATTATAACTATTAATAAAGAATTTAGCACCATCAGTTCCACAATATACAATCAATAACCACTTATCTGATAGAACAGGGCTTCGCAGCATTTAAAACAATCCTACGTATTCAAGCACTTAGCATGAGAAAGTAGATTAGATCTGGTAGATCAAGCACTAAGAATATTCGTATATATCATATCTAACATTCTATCCATCATGAGCACTCATCATAAGAAGATATATCTAATCACCTCAAAGAACTTAGCAAAAGAAGACATAAACACATCAAGCCAAAGCACAAAGCATAACACACAGTATTTATGTGGTTCACCCCCACCCTGAGGCTACGTCCACCAACTCTTCTTCTTTATTAGCTTATTCAGTCGGTTACAGCATAGAACCACCAAAACCTTACTCTACGTAGGACAGGATATCTGCATAGCTCACCAGATCCTCCTTCCTCAAGTAGATCTCGGCACACCGCCTTTCACAATCTCTTACAATGACTGCACTTAGCTCTGCAAGTCTCACGCAGTATGCACAGAGCCAAATCACACAGGTCTACTTTTTCACATAGCAATTATGACTCTTCCTTACATCACTTAGACTTCTATTTATACATACAAACTAGGTCTAAACATGGGTAAACCCATGGGTCGACATCCCATTCCCATTACATTATCCCATAAATCCAAAAGGACCCAAAAAGGGCTGAGATTCTGCAATCTCTACTTCACCTTGTGCTCTTCCTTTGATAGGCTGTTGAAGTCCCAAAATGGTCAAACATGACCAAGTAACTCCCAAAACTTGGTCAAGGGCCAACAGGCCCCCAACACTCACCTGTGACTCATCCCAAGTCACTCTGGTCTGATCAATTCGGCTTCGAATGCCTCAAGCTTGGCTCGAGCTTCTTTTACTTGCTACTTTGTTGTGGCCTCTTGTTTGTTGAACTCCTGGATGACTACATCATTCACTGGCCCTTCTAGGCATTGTCCTGCTACACTCACAACATGTTCTAACTCTTCTCCTCGACCTTCAACCTCTGTAAATAACTGACATGCCTTATCTTGTACCGGTTGAAGTCATTGAGTTACTTCCATTACCTTGCTCTATATCGTATGGATCTAATGTTGGGCAGTACGTTGCTCGCGATACCACTTCATTCTTTCCACTGGCGACAGAGCCTTTAGCTGGGCCTGTAGTGTATCTGTGTGTTGCTTCGCTTCTTTAAGTTGTACCTCCAATGCCTGTAATTCTGGATTCTCAGCAAGGTTTTCATAGGTCTGAGCATTGTGGTTACTCAACTGCTTGCATTCCAGTGCAAGAGATTTTAGTCTGTCAACTGCACTACGGGAAGTTGCTTATCATTGGTCTCTTGTCTCTTGAGGGGTCTCAGGAACACTGTGGAGCTCTAGTTCTGCGATGCGCTGCTATATATTTTTGATTACTTCTTCAAGTTGAGCCACCTACTGTGGAACTCGTTCTTCAGTCTGTACTTCAACGATTGTCACAGAGCGAAGTGCTATGTTGACCAATTTCTTTATCTCAAGTTTCTCTGCGAGCAACTGTTCCTTGCTTTGTTGTAGCTCTGCTTTCTCTTCATCCCACTTTTCTTGGAAAGAAAGCTTTTCTCGTTTTGAAGTGTTGTGTTGCTCCATAAGGACTCCATGTATCTGTGTTAAAGCTTGGGTGGCTTACATTGTTTCTTCTTGAGCTTTTCGAAGGCGAGCTTTGACTGTATCAGCAATCTAATGGAGTTGAGTTGGCTCATCCCCTAGTTCTGATGTTCCTGTTGTTAGAGGCGCAGTGGAGACTACGTAGCTAGACTGTAGTGCCTGCTGCACCCCTTGGAGTTCAATCTCAATACAATTATACATCTACTCCTATTTTGCCTCATGCTTCTCTACTATCTCCAATGAAGCATTGTTTAGGGCTACGACGATGAAATTAAAATCATCTGAAGTGAGGGTAGTCCACATCTTAGTTACAAGGTTTCTAGATTTATTCTGAGAGGAAGGTTTCAAAGGTGAAACGTTCCTTTTCTTCAAGGAGTCCTCTTCATCCCTAGGTGGTGGTATCTCGCCTTTCTTTTGTTTTGTTTCTGTGCCTTCTACTTCTTCTCCATCACCCTCTTCATCCGGTGAGATGGAAGCAGTCCTTACAGATGCATTGTCTACATCGTGAACCTCTTCAATCTTCTTCGTCTTGCTCGGTCCTGGTGTATCTGGCACAGTTTATGAGTTTTCTATATTGGAGATTTATACAAGGTTTGCTTAAATGAGGAGGTCCGCCGACCATTCCTTGGTGATCTCTTCAATGTATTCTTCTATCAACTTATAGTATGACTGCAGCTGTTGCTTATGAGCATCGACACATGTTGTGATGTAAATAAAATGGTGGTTCACGCTAAATTTCATCAAAGGCCGAAACTTGTGGATATTATTCGAGGTCATGTGCGGCTCGCATTGGATGGATAGCTTCAATTGGTTGTAATATGTGTGAAACACGACATTCGACTGCCATTTCTTATTCATGTCATTTGAGTACCATAGCATACTGAAATTCGCAGCCAGTGGTTCAAAGGGCTCTACATCCGGGAAAGTCGCACCTTCTGGCATCTCCCATGCGACGAAAGTGATCAAGATGAGTAGCCAACTGAAGTGGAACTCATATCCTTGATCTTGTGCTTCCCTGCAGTCCAGTTCTAACTGGTTCACCAAGTACTTCACCCAATTCATTTGAACTCCTTCTGCGCACTTCCCTCAAGGTCTACTACCAAACCAGTGACTTGGGTCGGTCTGTTCTTCTGAACTAACTTCCCTTTGATGAGTTGATAGGTGAGGCGCACTATGCCATTCTGAATAGAATCTACCTTGTAGCCTCGTGTGCCCTTCTCAACATCATCGTAAGTCTCTTTGATCTTCTGTGCTAGGGATCGATCGGTGGTCTTTCCAGGGTAAAAATCCTGTGGGTCAGGGCCCTGCATGCTCAACCCTGTGATCTTGTGGATCAGTGTTGGATCGACCATGATGTGGCAGTTTAACCATAAGTAGCCGCCATTATAGCTTGACATAGGAATTGACTTCCTGGTGTCTTCTGAAATATGGGATCTTCATGACGTTCAGCAAGGTGGATTGTGCAAGGTCCATAGTCCATTGTTGAGGGACGATCTTCGAGTTGTTTCCCTTCGTCTTCGTCGGGTATTTATATGGATCAAGCACGTTGTACACCTTCCTATCTCCAAGGTTGAAGTCACTAAACTTCAAAGCTACAATCTTATCCTGGTCTGTATAAACTGCGTGTATCCCCTTCGGGAGGTACGCAGTGACCAAAGTGTAGTCGAAATCTCAGGGTACACTATCTTTGTTTACTGCACCGCTTAGAGGTGGTAGGTAGGTTGGTAATATGCTCGGGATCAACTTAGTGTTTGCAAGATCATCTCTATGCTTAGTTCTCTTTTCGTTGGTTGGTCGGGATGGTCAGACTCGAGCAGTCGACGGGGAGGCTTGCACTCCTCTCGTCGATGATGCTTGTATACCTGTAGACAATCCTCTCTCCGACATGGTTCTTTCAGTCATTAATTCGATCAGAACTTCTGTCGCAATTGCTTCTTTGGCAGTGAGATCTTCAGACATACACGCTCGGGATGGATATCTTGGGTTCGCAAGGTAACGTGGACACTGTAATAGGATAGAAGGCAAGATCACTAGGCAATCTTAATCGAGGCTGTGAGCTCAAATTCTCAATTGGCAAAATTTTTCTAGTTGCGTAGTGCAACGGGATAAATAGATAACTTTGTAACGGATCGCTTGCAATGGATATGAAGGCTTCATTAACTTTGTTATTTTCATTATAACGTGGTCCAATGATCTAAGGACAAACCTTTATTAACTTTCTGTCTATTCAAAGTAGAAGTTGAATGGATATATTGGTCCCAATGACTATATTGCTTCACCACGGCGAAGCTCCATATGTCATTGTTCTGATATCCCGGCGAAGCTCAAATTCTATAAATTTTTCTTCTATGAGGCTCCCTCTAGAACCTTCTGTAATTTTTTTATCTTAGCCCTCTTCTTACTTAGCTTTCTAGCCTTCTTTCCTATGAGCTTTGACTTGGTATTCCTCTTTCCATTCTGATTCTTATCTTTTTTGGCCATAATCACTTCGCATTGTTGAGATTCTTTTCTTGGGTTCAAGAGTACCCTTCTTCTTCATCGAGGCTAGGTACTTTAAACTTCAGTGGTTCTTCTAGTGTGCTTACAACTTCGGCATCCAAGTTCCTGGTGTTAAATAGCTTCGATCTGGTCTCTTGGTCTTCAATTAAGTGTGTGATCCTTCTAGTCATGAGATCCATTAGGTCTCACTTTTTATGTTCTAGAACTTCTTCTTCTTCCTTTCAGATCTGGTCTTTCTCAATCTAGGGCTTGCCTAACAAAGCTGGAAACGAGGCAATGTTCTCAATAAACTTAATGATTTCAAAATCTTCTTCTATCGAAGTTCCATTGACACTCATAGGTAACCGAGTGATCCTTCCACATAAGTTTATTAGTTTCCCTCTGAATAATCCTATTCCTCCTAGTGAAGGAATCACAGCAGGCCTTCCTGGGGTTTCCCGAGTGCTTTATGTCATAATATTCACCTGTGTTTCCTCATCCAGAACAGAGTCAATGTCGAAATCTCCTATTCTTACTTCTATTTTCCATTTTTTTTTTCAATATCTCTGATAGACTGACATCGTTATGTTCATTCAGGGTCTCTTTCATCTATATTAATACTTTCTCTGATTCTTTATGGGGTTTTGTCATGATCACAGTTTCTTGACCTTTCTCGTGGTCTTCTTGTCCCATATTCATTTTTTCAAGCTTAGCAATCATTCTAGGGAAATCCAATACTTCATGGTTCATAGCTTTGCAGTAAAGACAACTAGGTTTATTTCCAGGGCGATCCTTAGCAAGATGTATTGGTCTTCTGCAACTGTAACAGAGGATTAATCCTCTCTTTCTTTTAAAATATCCCCAACTTCTCATGTACTACACGCTAAGATCGTAAGAGCTAACCTACAACAAATTCTTTCTAGGATCCTGCATCCATTTGTTAGTCCAAGCATCTTTTCTATGCATGGGTATAACATATCTTTCACTATTCTTATCAAATCTACTCATATCAAACCTTCTTTCATCTATCAGTGCCCTAGTTTTCAAGCTAGGATAGAATCTATCAATCATACCTAGATCCATAAAAATAAAAAAATTCACTTATCTCACTTCTATAGAACACAAAGCTTTTAGATCTAGATATTTTCACTATTCTTACCTTTATCATAGCATAGAGCTTACAGATCTTGCCTCAGAAATTCTCACTTTTACCTTTCTTAGAGCACAAAGCTTTCAGATCTTGCTTCTTTTCTTCAGATCTGTCAAAGCTTGTTTCGTTTCTTCAGATCCAACCTCTTTTCTTCAGATCGGGATTCTTTCTTTTATGACAGAGCTCTATAAGTCTAGTAGAGTACTGCGCACTAGCGCACAGATATATGCACAAAGATTTCACAGTTTTAGGACGAACCTTTCCACAAAGATTCTTCTTCCTCAACTCCCAGCAATCACAGTTTCAGGTCCCGGCAATGGAACCATTTGTTATCACAGGGGTAGACCTGGGGTTCAACGCTACAATAGCGCACCAACAAAACCTTAACTACCAGACCTTTCGGCAACACCTACAAAGTAGATGAAGTCTCACTCGAGGTAGAGACAGGGGTGTTTACGAGACTCAGGTGTCTGCAACCTTAGCTGGGACACATATCTGTGATTATAACTCTTAATAAATCATTTAGCACCATCAGTTCCACAATATACAATCAATAACCACTTCGCTGATAGAACAGGGCTTCACAGCATTTACAACAATCCTACGTATTCAATCACTTAGCATGAGAAAGTAGATCAGATCTGGTAGATCAAGCACTAAGCATATTCGTATATATCAGATCTAACATTATATCCATCATGAGCACTCAGCATCAGTAGATCTATCTAATCACCTCAAATCACTTAGAAAAAGAAGACATAAACACATCAAGCCAAAGCACAAAGCATAACACACAGTATTTACGTGGTTCACCCCCACCCTGGGACTACGTCCACCAACTCGTCTTCTTTATTAGCCTCTTAAATTAGTTATATCACAAAGCCACCAAAACCTTACTCCGCGTAGGACAGGAGAAGTGTGTAGCTCACAAGATCCTCCTTCCCCAAGTAGATCTCAGCACACCGCCTTTCACAATCTCTTACAATGACTGCACTTAGCTCTGCAAGTCTCACGTAGTATGCACAGATCCAAATCACACAGGTCTACTTTTGCACATAGCAATTACAGATCTTCCTTACATCGCTTAGAATTCTATTTATACATACAAACTAGGCCTAAACATGGGTAAACCCATGGGCCGAAATCCCATTCTTGTTACATTATCCCATAAATCCAAAAAGGACCCAAAAAGAGTCGAGATTCCGCAATCTCCACTTCACCTTACGCTCTTCCTTCGACAGGCTATCGAAGTCCCAAAATGGTCAAACATGACCAAGTAACTCCCAAAACTTGGTCAAGGGCCAAAAATCACTTTGACAAAGGGATAAATAAATTCTTTTGCTGAAATTCAACAAGAATTCCCAAAATCACAGGTTCAATCTACAGTCCTTCTCCTCAAGGAGTAAATGCAGATAACAATACCTCCTTACGCGACTCATACATGAGCCCAAGTAGGCCAAGTGTTGTAACCATGCTCTGATACCAATTTGTAACACACCCATGACAGGGCATAAAAAAAAAATATTTTTCCTCAACTCTCTCTAGGTTCCCTCTTCTTCAATTACAGGTTCTTCCAAACCCGCGGGCTCTTTCCTGGCTCCTTTGAAAGGTTTGAGAAATAGGCGCTAGCTCTTCAATATAGCCCCTTCCTTCATATAACCTCAGGCTGCAACCACGATTCTAGCCAAAAGGTGCTTCATGACTTCTCATGTCAGGTAATCGTGCGTGAGCCAACCTCGACTCTCTGACTCCCGAACTCTCGAACTAGAGCCTAGCGCATGCTAGCTCCTCTGTTAGCCTTCACTGATGTGAACTTTGGCTATGAACCAAGGCCAATCTCACGAGATCTTCGCAACTTCGCGTGTCAGGTATTTGCGTGTGAGAAAACCATGACTCTCCCAACTTTCAAACTTGCGCACGCATCATATCTACGGTCCACAATCCCCACAATCCAACGGCTCAGATCAACTTGTGAGTTTGCACTTAGCGAGTCCTCACAACTCTACCTTTGACTTCCCCATGTCACGAGTCAATGAAATGTTGATATCTCACCACGTGTCCTTCCCAACACCAACGGCTAGGATCAACTCCACTCGTGTTCTTCCCAACTTCGACGGCTAGGATCAACTCCACTCTTCCCTTTGCAAATCTTTCGAAGTCTGAGTTCTCGAACTCCTGGATCTGTTACCACCTGTCAAATCTGATGATGGACGGTTTCGATGAGTTTGAAACTTGTCTCATGCACTTTCCTTAGGATCCAATGGTTGTTGGTCCACACACTTAGATCTAACGGCTTAGATCTACTCTCCTCTTTTTTGCACCCTCCTCTCGTTTGTCTCTGATCTGACGACCCATATCATTTCTCGTGAATCGGAAGTTCACATTTCGCAACTTTGGAAAACAACCTCCTTCGTTCTCCAGACTCTCGATTTTCGATTTCTCGAAGTCTCTTTCCCAACGAAAGGAATCAACAGTTCGATCTTTCCTTAGATCGACGGCTCACTGTATCTCCTGAGCTTTTGAGTGTTTAATGGCTCTCGGCCCTTATCCTCCTCGCAGTTTTACTGGATCCAACGGCACATGGATATCAATGCTTCTCCCTCCAGGGATTTCTACTGTTCGTCCAGGATTTCAATGACTCTTTGCCAAATAACTTGGCGTCACCCCTTTTGAACTTTCGATTTCCACTAGGTGACTTCAACCATCGCTCCTCCTTTGAGTTCTTCCAGGCCTCTATCCTTCCTGAGATTTTGTCTTCTTCTCGACTTGGAAGATATCAAATGTTTCGAAGGTCTCTACCTTCGATTTACTTCCTGCGAGCCCTGATGTATGGGTCTTGACTTCCGCTTTCCCTCCTAAGCTTATGAACTGGAAACAAGTTCACCTCTTGGATCTCATCTGTGCTTCTGAAAAGTGCTTGTCTTTTCAGAGCTTGGTCCTTAGGGAATTTCAAATTCCCTCATACTCCTTGTGTTAATCGGCTTGCATCGGATTGATGGTCCATGACCTTCCTTGATCCAACGGTCCAGATCACATCGCAACTTCTAGTTTTGGAAGTTTAGTCGCACCAATGTGCGATTCTCCCAATTTGTGAACTCTGATCTCACCAATCCGACGGTCAGGGAGGGTCTCGATAGATACTTTCATCTACGGTCTAGGTTATTTTGTGTCTTCATATTTCGGAAGACTTGGCCATGTTATCACGCAAATCTCTCGATGTGCGAACTTGCGAATACTGAAGTAGTAGAGGCGTTAACGCCTGCTCTCCTTCTTCAAATCCAGCGGTCGTGACAGACCTTGGATCCTCCTCAACGGGTCTCATATGTTCATCTTCCAAACAAAAGGGTATTCCCTTTCGATACCTGAATCTCGCTATCCTTCCTGAGCTTCGTCGGTTATGAAGGATTTAAGAGAATTGCACTCTTTCTCCTAGACTCAACACATAGAAGAATCTTTTGCACACCTCTTGCGCTCCTTCATAAAGCCTAGAACTTAAGTGATTCTCGGTCTCTACTTGCCTCGCAGAGAGATGGTGCATATATGCACTACCTCTGTTGAGATTAACAAACTTCATCCTCCAAGGGACTCAGAACGACTAGGTGGGTCGACATGCGTACATGAAACTGTACCTAAGGTCAATGAACTCACGGTTAGTGGCTCTAACTTAGGCCACCACAGGACGCAAGCATTTATGAGTACAAATCATGTCTGAACCATATAATTTCTTACTTGCCTAATTATACAACCAAGTAGAAATAGAAGGGATATAGTATATCCATTAAGAAATCATGCACATTCCTGAAAACATTCACAGTATATCCAATTCATACATAGTTATAGCTCAATTACACAGGGTAGGAGAATACTCATCTATTACAGGTTGTCACCAACTAACTAACTGTGGGTGTTCATCTTTCCACCCAACCATAGGCTCAGAGGCATTCATTCTTATCACTCTGGCCACCCCCGTGCCAAGCCATGATATCACCAAGGAACTGTCGCAGTTCTCCAAGATTCTTTCTCTATTTCAGCTTATGCTCAGATTTTGTTCTCTGCGATCCTTCAAAGATTTTCCTCTATGTTATGGCCCTAGGCAAGGTTTATCATATGCTCACTCAGCATCAAGCTCACGGCCTTTGGTTCATCATTCACTTAGATAGATATGTGCATCTCCCTTACGATCTTTTCCTCTCTCCTTATGTGTCTCCCCTCTGGTTTTCCCTGTGTATCTATCTTACCTTCCTTCTTTTGGAAGGTTCCCGACCCATCACGTTCCTTCTGTCATAAGGAAGCTCAGGTCTCTAGGTCTCTGTGGTACTTCAGGCTAACATTCTACAGCTAGACCATGCTCCCATTCATGGGGGTGGTTGATAATTCAACCATTGGTCCTTTCTTTATGATTTCTCTCCTTGGGATTCGGAGGAGGTTTATCATCCTCATCAAGGGAAATTTGGGGTTATTTGATATAATGAACCCTCTCATATAGTTTTCACATTCTTCCTCTAGTGATATCATGGCCAGTACTTTCAAGGCTTCACCCCCACAGTCAGTTATTGGCAACTCAACAATAATACATTTACATTGTCCACATGCCTTAGAATGGTAATTCCTATTTTATGATTAATTACAAACTGGAGGAAACAAGGATATTACAACCATATCCAGCCTTACTGGGATTGGATTGGGCGTTTGAAAATCAGGAGATAATCAACCTGAAGGCCATGAATATGACATTTGATTCAGGTGAATACAGGTTTATCATGCCTCTATATCCATCAAAAGCCGAAATATTTGTGGAACCAACATGTCTAGATCTGGAATAAATTAACCAGCTATACCGCACCACCGCGTGCACCAAAGATTACATTAACCCAATTTTCAATGGTGTACTTAGCTGGAGAAGTATCATGTCATGTGCTTCTGACTCAGACACTGGTCTAGAGAATTGGCAGCAGTGCCTACATGAGGTCTCAATCAAAATATGCACCTGAATAGATCGTGCAGTAAGGTGGGTAGGGACAGAAGTCAGAGAACCTCCAAGTTTCCATGGAATCAACGACTTGGAAGAATTCCTAACAAGATATGAGGATGAAGTATCAAAAATTCAGATATTGTTAGCTCTCGACATCACACTTAAGGCTACACCTACAATATGGTGGGGCACACACAAATAAACAATCAAGAAATGGTACCAATGTAAGTGGTTACTACGCATTAGGTTTGGCACAAAACAAAGAAGCAACTAGCAACAGAAATATGATGGACAGGGGGCACCAGTGGAACACTTGGAGAAGTACAGAGCGTTGTGGAAAATGACACCCCTAGAATAATGGCCTCATCATTTCATACACACATTAGAGGGCATCCCAGCAAATTGGTATACGTACCAAGAACTGTGCAGAGGAACTACGAGCTAGCCAGTAATACAGCAGAACTTTACAGTCACTTTCTCATTTGAGTATGAGAACCCCAACATAGATGCATCCCTTAAACAAATAAGAGGGGTAATATTCATTAATGAACCATAAGTTGAACTCATAATAGAAGAACAACAGCAGAACAAATAGACAGTGAAGGAACTGTTGTCATGCTACCATGTGCAGGAAGAAGTACCAGATGAAGACAATCCACATGATATTTAGATTGAATAAGTTGAAGGTGAAAGAGAAGTGGAAGGTCCACCTCTAGAATCAGAAGTAATTGTTGTGCCAATCAAGGTGAATAAAGTCAACATTGGGATAGTTGAGAATCCCAAAATGGCCAGCATTGGAGACTACTGGGACAAGCAAACAGTGGATAGGATAACAAAATTACTGTGTGAATACATTGACCTGTTCCCAACGACCTTCACAGAAATGAAGGGTATTGTAGGAGAACTTGGAGAGATGAATATCCCTCTCAAACCAGAGGCAAGACCTATCATACAGAGGCATTACAGATTGAACCCCATCTACAAGCAGAAAGTAAGAGCAGAAATCGACAGAATGTTGGAAGTAGGAATCATAGAACTAGTAGAAGAATCATAATGGATAATCCTCATGGTAGTTCAGGAGAAAAAGTAGAGAGGCATAAGAATCTGTGTAGATCTGAGAAAGCTCAATGATGCTTGCCTACATGAAACCCTTCCCTACACTCTTTACAAATGAAGTCCTAGAAAATGTGGGAGGCCAGGAAGCATACTCATTCAATGATGGATTCTCATGCTATCACCAAATCAAGATAGCACCAGAAGATCGACACAAGACTACTTTTGCAATAGAATGGGGATCCTACTAGTACACAGTCATGCCTTTTGGACTAAAAAATGCACAGCAATTTTCTCCATAGTAGTCATTGCTTCCTTCAAAGAATCCATCCATCAATTTCTAGAGGTATATTTGGATGATTGGACAGTATATATCCTGTTGAAGGATCATGTAGAGGTGTTGAGGCTGATGTTATAAATATGCAGGCAATGCCAAATATCCTTGAACATTAAGAAATGTATATTTGGAACACCCTTCGGAATTATATTGGGTCACATAGTATGCAAACAAGGTTTGATCGTGGATCCTGCAAAGATTGCAGTAATTGTGAACTTACCACCACTGAAATCAGTGTGCTAGCTAAGGGCCACATTAGGACATACAGGATATTATAGAAAATTTATCAAAGGGTATGCGCAGATCACTGCGTCGATGGAGAAATTACTTAAGAAGGATACTAAATTCCAGTGGAATGAGAATTGTCAACAAGGATTGGACACCCTGAAGGAGAAGATGGTCACAGCACCCATCTTAGTATTTCCATATTGTGAGAAGACATTCCATGTGCATGTAGATGCATCATCCATAGCCCTGGGAGCTATTCTGGCGCATCCAGGAGTAGGGGATTTGGACCATCCCATAGCATTCGCAAGCAGAAAATTGCCAGACTCCGAGCAGAACTACAACACTATAGAGTGAGAAGGTCTTTCAATGGTATATGCACTTCAAAAGTTAAGGTATTACCTACTTGGAAAGCATTTTAAGATGTTCACAGATCACTCATCCCTTAAGTACCTAGTCAACAAGCTAGTGTTGGGGGGGAGAATCTGTCGATGGTTACTATTGTTTCAAGAATTTCACTTTGAAGTCATAGTCAAACCAGGGAATCTGAACACAGGACCTAATCACTTGTCAAGGGTCACCAATGGAGAGGAGCCTACAAACTTAGAGGATACCTTCTCTGACACACAGTTATTCTCATTACATGTCGCGGATGATTATTTTTTTGACATTATTGAGTATTTAAGTACAAGGATTGCGCCACAGGAATTTAACATTGTGCAGAGGAACAATCCGGTTGTCAGAGCAGCCGACTACCAGTTGATTGCAAGGAACTTATATAAAATGGGGGCAGACAACATCTTGAGAAGGTGCACGCTAGAAAACGAAAGGCCTAGGATATTACTAGAAGCCAATGAAGGAATAGAGGGAGGACACTATGCAGGCAAAGATACCACGTAGAAGGTACTACGCCCAAGATTATGGTGGTCAACCATTCATCGAGATGCAAAGGAAATTGTCAACAATGCGATGTTTGTCAGAGGTTTAGTAAACCAAACAGACGAGATGAGATGCCCTTACATCCACAAGTAACGCTACAAGTGTTTGAAAAATGGGCTATTGATTTTGTTGGGCCAATTCACCCACCCACAAGAAGATCAGGCGCACGATACATCATCACTATGATGAAATACCTCTCAAGATGGGTAGCGACAACACTAGTTAAAGATTGCAATGCAGAGACATCAACACACTTCCTGTTTGAACATGTGCTGACAAGATTTGGATGTCCGCGGATCTTGATGAGTGACCAAGGAACTCACTTTATCAAAAACACTATCAGAGCATTGACTGAAGAATTCGAGGTCTACCATCAGAAAAGTACGCCATACCATCCTCAGGCAAATGGAACAGTGGAATCCTTCAACAAGATTCTAGAGAATGCCCTAACCAAGATTTGCAATGTCAACAGGGACGACTGGGATTCAAATATACCAATAGTATTATGGGCATATAGAACTACCTGTAATAAGTTGACAGGGTAGACACCATTTAGATTGGTGTATGGACAAGAAGAAATGGTGCCATTAGAATTCTTGGTACCAAGTCTGCATGTCGCAGCAATTACAAAAATGACAGAGCGAGGTTGAGTACAAGGAAGGTTAATTCAGCTGATGAGCATGGAAGAAGATAAGATTCTAGCAGGATTTCACCAAGAAGTACAGAAAGCAAGGGACAAAACTTTCCATGACTGACATAACAAGAGAAAAAATTTCAAGGAAGGAGACCTAGTCCTACTATATGACAGCAAGTTCTTTCAACATCCAGGAAAGTTCAAAATGCATTGGTTGGGACCATATGAGGTCAAGACTGTCATAGATGGAGGAGTTGTATAGTTGAAGGATTTGGAAGGGAAAAAATTGAAGGGCATGATCAATGGGAGTCGACTGAATCTATACAAGGACATTCGACAACCCACAACTTTAAATTTACAGCACAATTGATAAAAAAAAACACGCGGAAATTCGCGCACACAAGTGAGAAAATTAGCGCAATGAGAAAGAAAAGAGTTTGCGCGCACAAGTCATCAAGTTAGTGAAACTAAATAATAATACTATGCCAGAAGCAAAGGGTATAGAAGCCAGGAACTCCACACACTCAAAAATCCTAGCGCGCCAGAAAAAGGACCAACGATCGGAAAGCACAACAATTCAAAAAATTACAGTTATGGAATTCAGGCGCTAACTGGAAACGATGATTGAAATGGAGACAGTCCGTACACATAGGGAAAGACCTCAATGCAATGGAAAGGGAAAATTCTAAAAACATAGCATAAAGAACAGCAGTTAACACGTACAATGGTACCACGCGCAGGACACACTGCCAAAAGTGAAAAAGGGACAACTATCAGTGCGGAACAGTTGTCACTTTGTCGTCCCGCTATAAAGTCGAAAAAAGGGGGAGAAATCAAATCGTTGTGTCAAATGCTAAGGAGAATAACGCAGAGCAGAGTGAAAGAGCGATAGAGAAAAAAATCGACTGAGCATTCGTCGAGTTCGTCGATTTACAACCTAGACCCCGTCGCAATGTAACCACCCCAAATTGGAGAGCCGGACAATCCCGGCAGGAACACATGAAGTATTTCTCGCACGACATACGCAAGGGATAAAGAGGCACCCATAGTGGTGGATGTGGATGAAATCCACACACCAGAGTACGAAACAAACCCAGTGGCGGTAGAGGAGGAATAGAACCCAGTGCAGGAGGTCGAGCATATGGAGGAGGACCCAGAAATAATTGAGTCTGATACCTCAAGGGGAAAAGGGCCACAACAGACTGAGCACGCCAGGGTTAAGTGCCATAGAGCCACGAACCATAGGTGGGATAGGAAGCAATACACTAGGGTTAACCAGAGGTGGGGGGCTCATCCCCACAAGCCAAATAGAAAGGACAAGTTGAGACCAGCGTGCATGGAGGGGCCCAGCCACAAGTAGAAGGGACCCTGGTTTTGCCAAAGATTCTGAGTGGAGTGTTCGTAGATGATGACATGGTCAACAGAGTGACTTCCATCAAATACTTCGACCATGATGTGTCTAATGTCACTAAATTTCCATACTTGGCGTCCCAGAACTATTTGGAAAGTAGGGGAGAAGGTTCATCAAGCATGCCACTACTAGAGCCAGCGCAGTGGATCCTTGGGCTTTACAACACAGGCATCATGAATTTACTGGATGTGCCACACTTTGGCAGGGGAAAGAATATCAATGCCTATGTCAAGCAACTTTTTTCACGAGTGCATGGCAGAATCTTATGGATGGATAGGTCGGTGCCTATCACTATGGACCTCATCATAGGAATTATGGGCATACCCACAGATGGGGAAAATCCATAACAATACTCGGAGGAAAAGACCAGAGCTAAGGCCATCTCGGATGAGATCAAGGCTAAGTATGGCATGGATCACGGCAATAGAGGCATCAGGATTAGTGACATCAATGATCCTGTGACAAGGTTTGCCACCAAACTCCTCGGATGCAAACTAATGCGCAAGTGTCGCAAAGAGGAAGTATCGGCCAGTGTGGTTGCCACCTTCGTGCAGTGTGAAAAGGGGAGATCGATGAGCTGGGCCCCATACCTTCTGAATTCATTCTTGGAGGATTGCAAGGACACACAGGACTGGGTCTCTGAGTTCCACTACTCGTGGTTACTTATCATCATTGGCCTCATTGATTGGAAAGAACTGGTATACAACAAGTATATGGAGATACTAGGGAAATGTGGCACAGCAAGATACATATCATTACACAGCAGCGCAGACCCTATGAGAAAGAAGACAAACACAAACATCTTCACGAGGTACTTCACCGAAATGCAGGACCGCATTGCGGATACATGGCGCATAACACCAGAGACTATCCGGGAGTTTGAACAGGTTGCAAAATTTAGGGCAACGCGCCATAGTTTATGGATGTAAGAAAAGAGAGACAAAGCCAAGGAATGGCTGCAGCTCAACTACTGTGTGACATCGGAAGAAATCCAGAGAGAGGTCTAGGAGTGGCTCAAAGAATGGAAGTTTCCAGAGATTCTAACAGTGGTACCAAGCTCACGAACTCAGACGCAGGGAAGACCAGCCCCAACACACCAAACATGAAAAAATGGGGTCGGAACTAAAAAGAGGAGTGCCCAAGGCCAAGACGGGGGAAGCACCCCAGCCAAGAAGAAACCATGAGCACAAAATAGACCACCAAGGAGTTCTACATAGGCTCCATGCGCACATCACAACCACCAATACACTCAACGGAAGGAGTGCGCGCAGAAGAAATAGGTGTAGGGACACAGGAAATCCCTAAGGAGGAAGAACAAGGGACAGGAACCCGGGAGATTCCTAAGGCAGGAGAAATGAGGTTGACCACTGCAAGAGATACCCAGAGGCCACTAGTCTCGAGCCATCAGCCACCCAGGAGGAGTGGCCAGGGGAGCACACCAGTGGTGGTTGAAAGAAGGCAAAGGCCCATAAGCCATAGATCCATATATCACTAACCCTGGATGATGTGGAGTTAGTGGCGACAGCAGTTGAGGAGAGACTAGTCAAAGTATGGGAGAATGTGGAGAAGCATAGGGCTTCAATCACAGATCAAGTGCAAGAGGTAAAAATTGCACTAGAGCAGTTAAGGATCGGGGCAGCACAGGCACCAAAAGAAACACCCACATAGGATAAGGAAGGAGTACCAGTGCCTAAGACAATGTAGTTTGTAGCGCAGGTGAGCGCCAATTTCATCATCACATCGGAGATGATGTTCATTGATGAAGAAACAGCGCAAAAACCCCTGAAAGACATCGAGACGTTGGATGTGGCATTGGCCAAGATTCCAACAAAAACGTTGTATAAACTTCAGGTGAGCGTTGCGCAGGAGATTCGGTCAAGAGAAAGAGAAGACGCCACAAACCTACAGGTATCCCAGACAAAGAATATATCGATGAAGGAAGCCCTCAACCTTGAAGCGCAACAGAAAGAATGAGCGTAGCAAAAAGTGGAGGAGATGGAGCATCAAATCCACATGTTGTTTCGAGAAATTTGTAAGAAAATATGTGCAGGATAGAGAAGACTATCCATAAATATAAGGAGAAAATTAAAGAGTTGGAGGAGCGTGTCACACCCACTACTCCTCCAGAAGTCAGAGTGCAGCAAGAAAAGGAGGCAACAATAGCTACGAAGGACATCGTCCAAAGCATACAGATATTCATTGAGTTGTTAAAGAAGAGCATGCAGCTCTGGACTCACCTCCTAGAGGATGGAAGCGTCCAAGAAATGCAAGAGAAGGAAACCAAAATCCACGGAGAAATGGTGGAAGTGAAGCAGCGACAGAAAACAATGTCATTGCCGGAAATGATCAAGACTGCTACTAAATTGAAGGCTCTCCAGATGGAAGAGAAATCGTTGCAAGCGCAGAAGACAGCAAGATAGGCGTTGTTGGAGCCCCTGCAAGAAAAGGCAGAGTAGTTGGTCATGGAGAGTGATGCAGCTAAGAAGAGCATTGAGAAGATCGGATCCGAGGGAGGCAAGATGCTATAGTCTCTTATCACAGAGTAGGTGGTCACCGCTATGGCCAAAAAGAGCAGTCAGGCTCAATAGTAGTGCCAGCATATAATGGAAATGTATGACGCATTACAGTAGGCAGTAACAGGCACAGGAAACAAGCAGTGGTTGTTGCATAAGTTAGCTAGTGACTCGAGATGAGTCATGATGTCAATGTTGGGGGCCTATTGGGCACAGGCCCATTTTGGGGAAAAGGCACGACGTGGAGGAAATATAGTTGGTATAAAATCATGCTAGGCATTCAAGAAAGAAGAAGGGAAAGAAAGACAACTAGCAGAAAAAGTAGTGGATGAAAGGAAAAACGTGCTTGCAGAGGAGAAAAGCGTGCAAGGCCAGCATGCAAGAAGACCTAACTAGGTTAGGGTTTTGGTAAGAGAATGTAATAGCTGATGAGAAAAATATATATATAAATAGAAAACTAGGAGGTCTACGGGTGGGTTGGTTGTGTTGAGTTACTCGTGTGAGATATTAAAGTGACATGGGTTAAAGAGAAAAAGGTTATTTGACTTAAAGATAAATTAAAATAATAACCTTAGTTAAGTGAAAAAGTAACTCAACAGAGAATTAGATATGGAGGCATAAATGAAAGAGAAGGGTGCCTCACTCCTCTTTCATGTTATTATTCTCTTGAGTGAATTGATCTATGCATATTATGTTTTGAGGGTTTTGAGTCAAGAAACCCTAGTGACCAGAAAGGAGGTGAAAGATCCCTATGTTCATGGTCCAAGCTTGGCCAAGGAGGTGAAATATTCCTCCCTCACCATTCTACACCAGCTTCCAACTATCATCTTCAGCAAAGAAGGAGACAAGGTGCAATTGTAAGAGGTTTTTTGCAGGTGGGGCACACTACATCAAGGATATCTACTCGATTTGAGGAGGAGTGAAATCTAAAGTCAAACTCTTCTCAGGAGGATTTATCAATCCAAGAGAACCCTAACTTAGCCATTTCCAAATGTTTTCTCTTGCCATATGATTTATTTGAGACTTGGGGACGAATTTTTGAAGAGGGTGCATCATTCACTGAGGAATTTTTAAATCAGAGGGTTAGATCTGAATATCTAACCAAGGGTTTGGTCCAACTACACTATCCATTGCCTGATCTAGAGTTTGGTACTATTTTATGATGGTTTTTAGGCCATCTTCTAGGAGGCCAAAATACCTATCTTCTTCATCCAGTCAAGGTGCATCTTCATTAGATCTAAAGTTTTCAAGTGTTCAAGGAAAGAAGTTGATCTTCTATCTAATCTTCACTCAGTTTTTGGGTGTTTGGATACTCCATTCTATTTTATCTACAGTCGGGGCCTTTCTATTGTGTTTTTGGTTCCAAATCTGCATTTCTATGTTTGAAGGACAACCTATTACTATAATAAAGGTCAAATCTTAAGTTTTTCGAAGTATTTGTTGTGTTTCTCATTGTTTTTTGTGATATTTACATGTTTTATGCTCTTTATGTTGTAAACTCTCATACAAAACTCCTAGCACATATTTTTGTAACAAAATCCCTGCAATAAAACACAAAACAACAAACCAAAATCCTAGTTCCTAGCAGAAAACGGCTTGGGAAAATTACAGTGGTATCGGAGCGATCTCCTTCACCAGCCTGTGATTATTTCTAATACCCAGGAGAAGAGGTCATGGGGGAAAACTACTTATAGGTAATTATGAAGTAGAAAATCAAGAGGTCAGTATGGGAGAGACTCAAGAATCAGAGGAAGCATTGTTGGCAAAAAGGGTCTTTGATACTTTGCAGAGCAACCAGAATGTATTACAGTAGCATTTGGAAGAAATGAATGACCAATTATCCAAAGGTCAAGCAAATCTAAAATTAACTTTTGTGTAGTTCTCTAAAAGACGGGATAGGATGATATTACTTTTGGAAGAGCAGAGCAGGACTCAACGGGTTGTTTTCCAATATTTGATGGAGCAAAAATCATGGCAAGGATGTGCGAACATTTGGAGGAAATAATGGGGCTAGTGGTTATCAAGGGGGAAATGGAAATCATGAGGGATCCATACACATGGGCCATACAGGAAGCATACACTCTCATTCCCAAGTAGCTAGCAGATCCACTCCTAGACCGTACTTCCCTAATTTCAGGACATCTCAGCTAAGGGACTATAATCCCTTAAGTTAGGAGACTATGGAGGATGAATGGGATATGATGGAGAGGGAATATAACAATATGGGTGCGGGCTTCAGGAGACAAGTCTCCTTATATTTATATTACCTCAAACTCAAAAAGAATTCCAAGTAAAATCATTGGGGAGATAATTATCTAGGATGAAAGGCAAGTAGGATGGAGATACCTACCTTTGATGGAACCAATTAGATCTCATCTACAGCTTGGGTACAGAAGCTAGATGTGTATTTACAGCTAAACTCCATGGAAGAAGGGAATCCCATCAAGTATGAAACCTTTCATTTGATGGGTAAGGCCCATGATTGGTGGTTCCACAGGATGACTACCTTGGGGCATGAGCATGTTACCTCCTATAGGGACTTCACTCAGAGACTCATAGATAGATTTGACAAGGAGGATCCTGAGCTTCAATTTAGGTAGCTCACGCAGATTAATCAAATAGGGTCTAGAGAATATTTCATTGAAGAGTTTCAGAGGGTGGCAGTTAAGGTCCTAGATATGTCAGAGTCCTGATTATTGATGATGTATATAGAGGCACTAAATTAACCTTTGCGTGGGTGGGTCAAGGATTTCAAACCTACAACCCTATACGATTCCATTGAGAAGACTAGAGCATCCAGTAAAAACAAATTCATTCCTAAACCTCCAACCATTACTAAAGGGAGAGACACCTGGCAATTTGACAAAGGGAAGGGGCCATTGGATGAGGCTACAAGCAGGGAATTGATAAGGAAGAAACTATGCTTCACTTTCAAAGAATCATGGTAGCCATGGCATAAGTGTTGGAGCAAGGGGAAGATCCACTATATATAGGCGTTGTCCCATAGCAAGGATGAGACTGATGAAGAGGAGAGTGGAGTTATTCACAACATGCAGTTAAGCCACAAAGAGACGGAGCAAGCCTTGCATGCGTAGAATGATGAAGTTCTCTCACCTCGTGAGGAATGCATCGAGAAGGTCACTATTTCATCTATGAGAAGAGTGCCTAAATTCAACATTTTTCAAATGAAGGGTGTTTTATAGGGGCAACGTGCTATAGTTTTGATTGATGGAGGGGCCTCTCACAACTTCATTGATGTTGCTATGATGGAGAGGAGACTCATTGCTATAGTAGACTTTGAAGGATTTTTGGTAGAGATAGCAGGAGGGCGCACGATGGCTTGTGACAAGTACATCCCACAGATGAGTTTGACTTTGGGCAAGTATACTTTGACACTAGAGTTTTATGTGGTGGACATTCTGAACACCAATATTATTATGGGGGTAGAGTGTCTTAGAAACTCGGTCCCTATTACATATCCCTTCAAGTGACGTTGTGGTATTTCCCCCCGAGATTTATGTTACCCATTGGTACTACCCAATCATTCTAGACCTTAATTAATTAATGGAAATAAATGGGCTTGGGAAAAGGATGCATTAAAAATGAAGGTGCAACACACCCTCTACAAAGGAACCCATAAATGAGACACTTTGAAGCCTTGTATGTCATGAACCCCATGCCCAATTTTTTTCCCCCATCCACTACATCTTCTCCACATGGCTTAGAAAGGGGTCCACCTGGGAAACACTCCTTGACTTAGGGAATGATTCACCCAATAGGTCACCTTGTCAACCCTCCCACACCTAAACTTGGCAAATTGCATAAGGTCTTTGATGAGGTAGTTTTTGATGTAGATGCTTGGATAGATATTATATTAAATGTGATTTTACTTGCCATGATGTTTTTACTTGAGATCCTTGGAGGGCACACTTATTGTATTAGAACTTGTTTAGATTGATGAGGTAGTTTTTTATGTACATGCTTGGATAGATATTATATTAAATGTGATTTTACTTTCCATGATGTTTTTACTTGAGATCCTTGGAGGGCGCACTTATTTATCTTTGCAAGACCTAGTTGATGGACAATTTTGGAGGAACAAACCTAGATTGGGGGATTTGATCATACCTTATCCACTAGTGCCCTTATTTCTCCTATTGAGTTACTCATGTTACTGGTGAACCAATGATGATATAAGGAACATAGGGGTTACACACATAGGGAATGGGCTATTCATCTTACTTAAAATGATGTAGTAGCTTAATTAGATCAAAAGCAACAGCTTAGAACACATGATACTGGTAACTGGACAACATTTATAAAGTAGTCATCAGTTTTGATGTTGTACCCCCTCCATCTCTAGATCTGCCTTCTCCATTTCCCTACATCCAACCGTTTCTGGTTCGGAAAGAAAACTAATTAAAGCCCACAGGTTAGATACCATGGCTCACACATCAGATGATGATGATAGCCTTTGGAGGCTTAAGAGATACCTTAGAGGACCATTCCTATCCCTTCATCACCCCAACGATTTTCCTTTGGAGGCTAGAGCACTACATCTTGGGGCTTGACGTTTTGTTGAGGCTAGGGTTTGGGTGGTGGTGGTGTTGGCGATTGACACTTGGCACTTTTTGAAAAGGAGAATTCTTAGCTTGATGGAGAATACCCTAGCACATGATAGGGAGGCCTTTGGAGGCCCAAATTTTCATCTCCAAGCTCGACGATTTTCTCCAAGTGCAAAAACATTGCCCTAAGAGGGGTGACGTCATGTATTTTTAGGGATTTTCTTATGTGCAAATTGAATTTAATGTTGTAAAGGGGAAAAATAAAGGGAAATGTATTCCTTGTTTTGTGGTTTACCCTTGCTAAGTGGACAAAAACTTTTTAGTAATTTTTTTATAAATAAGGATCATTTCATTTCATTTTAAGATATAGCTCTCCCATTGTGAGAATATGCTTGGCTGAAATTTGCGCCCTACTTGGTCAAATTGATCTATTTTCCTTGTGCAATTTTGGATGCTGAGTGTTTATATTGTGGAGATAAGTGGTGTGCTATCTCTTGGAAGCTATTCTCTTGCTATGATGATGAAATTCTCTTGGTGAATTAGGGTCTATCTTGCATCTCTCTTGGAATTGGTAAGAAAAATCTGCAATTTGTTAGTTCTTCTTGCTTGTTTCATGGTTGTTATTGGTTAAAACTCTAGGATGAGTATAAGTGCATACACCCTCCATCAAGCTTCATCTCATAGCTAGTTGACAAGTCATTTTTTGCAAGGTTGCTAGGAGGAGTAAAAGGGATTACACCCTTCTAGATTTACTTTTGTTGTGTTTGCATGCCCTAAAGAGTAAAAGGGCCTAAAATAGTAGGGATATTGTGGATCTAACTCTTACATCAAAGACTCCATTTACTGAATAGATTAAAGGCACTAATATAAAATTCTCATTGGAGAAATAAATTAGTTGCATTGGAAAACGTGATTTAACGAGATATTGATTTGGTCCAAGGTGCAATCAATTATATGCTTCATATGCCTACTTGATCCACTAGGGTATCTCATTTAGAAAAAGTGTTCTTGCTTATGTCATAACTAAAATTTATATCCAATAGGGATGCAACAAAACACTCTATAACTTGTACTTTTTCTCTCTTTTCAACCATCAAAATTTGCTAGAAAGCTGCCATAATAATCTACTTGTCAATGTGCATATTTTGGGCGGTTTACTCATAATTTTTGGTGGTTGGAATTTTCTGTTGTAGCAATATTTTTCTACAGCCATAAGGCTGTCATAATATCTCTGCAATAACATCTTTTAACAACCCTATATTGTTGTTAAAGTCTTGTCTTATCTTACTTGAGTTATACTAGTCATTGCTAGCTTATTCTCTTGCATCTTTAACTAGACTTTCAGTGACATATTTAGCAGCTTTAATTAATATTTACTTTCTTATTTGTATCATTGTTTACTTCTTCTATTTAGGAAAACAAGTTTCACTTGCTTTTCCATTGGAATATTTGGCTTGTATACTTTTACTTTCTTGTGTCTCGGGTAGGTACAATTATCTTTCGTATGTACTCAAGCACTTGGAAACCATTAACCATCTCTTAGACTTGTTTCCAAGCCACATTCCACCTAGTAATCTGACCTATAGGGGTGTCATCTTCCATAACTTCATTTTCCATCTCATTTCCCTCTAGGGTCACACGGGATTCCCCCCTTGTGTAGGATTTCTCTTTCACTAAAGCAAGGAGAGGGTTTATCTAAGGTGATAGTGGGTATACTCTCCCATATTTCTTGCCATATTGTGGATTGGGTCAGGATTTTACCAACATACAGTTTCTGCGATAACAGGGATAAAGTTTGGTTTCAAGAAATTTTGGAAATTCTATGTTCTGGTAATAGTGCTAATGTATTCAAGGAGTTGGTGGATTTTTGTCGGTTATATATCTCTCCCTAGACATAGTTCGCTCCACTCTGGCTCTGTGTAATGTCCCCCTCTCTTTGACATAGGCAGATGAGGACTTAGTAGTCTCGCTACCCCTCTAGACTATAGTCCAAGGAGTAAAGGGGAATTGTCACTAACCGAACTAATGTTATATTATTAAAGTGACATGGGTTAAAGAGAAAAAGGTTATTTGACTTAAAAATAAATAAAAATAATAACCTTAGTTAAGTGAAAAAGTAACTCAATAGAGAATTAGATATCGAGTTATAAATGAAAGAAAAGGGCGCTTCACTTCTCTTTCATGTTGTTATTCTCTTGAGTGAATTGATCTATGCATCTTATGTTTTGAGGGTTTTGAGTCAAGAAACCCTAGTGACCAGCAAGGAGATGAAATATCTCTTTGTTCTTGGTCCAAGCCTAGCCAAGGAGGTGAAATATTCCTCCCTCACCATTCTACACCAACTTCCAACTATCATCTTCAGCAAAGAAGGAGACAAGGTACAACTGTAAGACTTTTTTTTAGGTGGGGTACACTACATCAAGGAGATCTACTCGATTTGAGGAGTGAAATCTGAAGTCAAACTCTTCTCAAGAGGATTTATCAATCCAAGAGATCCCTAACTTAGCCATTTCCAAATGTTTTCTCTTGCCATATGATTTATTTGAGCCTTGGGGGTGAATTTTTGAAGAGGGTGCATCATTCACTGAGGAAGTTTTAAATCAGAGGGTTAGATCTGAATATCTGACCAAGGGTTTGGTCCAGCTGCACTGTCCATTGCCTGATCTAGATTTTGGTACTATTTTATGAGGGTTTTGAGGCTATCTTCTAGGAGGCCAAAATACCTATCTTCTTCATCCAGTCAGGGTGCATTTTCATTAGATCTAAAGGTTACAAGTGTTCAAGGAAAGAAGTTGGTCATGTATCTACCCTTTACTCAGTTTTGGGGTGTTTGGATACTACATTCTATTGTATCTACAGCCAGGGCCTTTCTATTGTGTTTTTTGTTCCAAATCTACATGTCTATGTTTGAAGGACAACCTATTACTATAATAAAGGTCAGATCTGAAGTTTTATGAAGTATTTGTTGTGTTTCTCATTGTGTTTTGTGATCTTTACATGTTTTATGCTCTTTATGTTGTAAACTCTCATACAAAACTCCCAACACATCTTTCTGTAGCAAAAACCCTGCAATAAAACACAAAACAACAAACCAAAATCCTAGTTCCTAGCAGAAAACGGCTTGGGAAAATTACAGTGGTATCAGAGCGATCTCCTTCGCCAACCTGTGATTATTTCTAATGACTAGGAGAAGATTTTATGGGGAACAACCACTTCCAGGTAATTCTGAAGAAGAAAATCAATAGGTCAGTATGGGAGAGACTCGGGAATCAGAGGAAGCATTGTTGGCAGAAAGGGCCTTTGATACTTTACAGAGCAACCAGGGTGTATTACAGTAGCATTTGGAAGAAATGCATGACCAATTATCCAAAGGTCAAGCAGATATAAAATTAACTTTTTTGTAATTCTCTAAAAGACAGGATAGGATGATATCACTTTTGGAAGAGCGGGGCAGGACTCAGCAGGTTGTTTTCCAATATTTGATGGAGCAAAAAACATGGCAAGGAAGTGAGAACATTTGGAGGAAATAATGGGGCTAGTGGTTATCAAGGGAGAAATGGAAATCATGAGGAATCCATACACATGGTCCATATAGGAAGCATACACTCTCATTCTCGGGTAGCTAGCAGAGCCACTCCTAGACCGTACTTCCCTAATTTTGGGACATCTCAGCTAAGGGACTATAATCCCTTAAGTCAAGAGACTATGGAGGATGAATGGGATATGATGGAGAGGGAATATTACAATATGGGTGCAGGCTTCAAGAGACAAGTCTCCTTACTTGATTTCTATCACCTCAAACTCAAAAAGAAGTCCAAGTAAAATCATTGGGGAAATAATGAGCTAGGATGCAAGGCAAGTAGGATGGAGATACCTACCTTTGATGGAACCAATCAAATCTCAGCTACAACTTGGGTACAGAAGCTAGATGTGTATTTACAAATGAACTCCATGAAAGAAGGGAATGCCATCAAGTATGCAACCTTGTATTTGATGGGAAAGGCCCATGATTGGTGGTTCCATGGGATGACTACCTTGGGCCATGAGCATGTTACCTCTTACAGGGACTTCACTCAGAAAATCATTAATAGATTTGACAGGGAGAATCCTAAGCTTCATTTTAGGGAGCTCACGCAAATTAAGCAAACAGGGTCTAGATAATATTTCATTGAATATTTTCAGAGGGTGGCAGTTAAGGTCCCAGATATGTCATATTCCTAATTATTGATGATGTATATAGAGACACTAAATGAGCCTTTGCGTGGGTGGGTCAATGATTTCAAGCCTACAACCCTATAGGATTCCATTGAGCAGACTGGAGCATCCAGTAAAAACAAATTCATTCCTAAACCTCCAACCATTACTAAAGGAAGAGACACCAGAAAATTTGACAAAGGGAAAGGGCCATTGGATGAGGCTACAAGGAGGGAATTGACAAGGAAGAAACTATGCTTCACATGCAAAGAATCTTGGTAGCCATGGCATAAGTGTTGGAGTAAGGGGAAGATCCACTATATAGAGGTGGTGTCCCATAGTGAGGATGAGTCTGATGAAGAGGAGAGTGGAGTTATTCACAACATGCAGTTAAGCCACAAAGAGACGGAACAAGCCTTGCATGTCGAGAATGATGAAGTGCTCTCGCCTCATTAGGAAGGCATCAAGAAGGTCACTATTGCATCTATGACAAGAGTGCCTAAATTCAACACTTTCCAAATGAAGGGTGTTGTACAAGGGCAATGTGCTACAGTGTTGATTGATGGAGGGGCCTCTCACAACTTCATTGATGTTGCTATGATGGAGAGGAGACTCATTCCTACAGTAGACTTTGAAGGATTTTTGGTAGAGGTAGTAAGAGGGCGCACGATGGCTTGTGACAAATACATCCCACAGATGAGTTTAACATTGGGCAAGAATACTTTGACACTAGATTTTTATGTGGTGGACATACTGAACACCAATATTATATTGGGGGTATAGTGGCTTAGAAACTCTATCCCTATCACCACAAATTATAAAAAAAATGGAGATGTATTTCACTATAGAAGAAAAGAGGAGAGTCACGCTCAAGGGAATGACAAGGGAGTCGCCTAGAGTTGTGACTGCCAAGAAAATGCATGGCATATTTAGGCTTGCAAAGGTGGCCTATGTAGCTGAATGTTTGTTATGGAAGCAGTGGAAGGGGTTGTCAAACAATACCCCCCAAACATGTAGCAAATTCTTCAGAGACATAAAAAGGTCTTTCAGCCAATTCCACCAGGTCAACCACCAGATAGGGGTTTTGAACATATTATTGAGTTGGAGGAGGGGGATAAACCAGTCATTAGTACACCTTACAGACACCCCAAGAAGCATAAATATGAGATGGAAAACACCTTCAAATAATTTTTATCCATGGGACACATTAGACCAAGTTCAATTCCATTTGCATTATCAATGGTATTGGTGAAAAAGAAGGATGGGACTATGAGCATGTGCATAGATTAAGGAGCCTTAAAAAATGAACCATTAAGAACGGGTACCTTGTCCCTAAGATAGATGAATTGTTGGATGAGATACATGGTGTGGTATACTTCACAGAGATTGATTTGTTCTCTAGCTACCATCAATTCAGGATGAGAGAGCAGGACATACATAAAATAGCCTTCAGATGTCACTTTGGGCATTATGAGTTTCTTGTGATGTCTTTCGGCCTTACCAATGCCCCCTCTACTTTTCAATCTTGTATGAACCATGTGTTCAACAAGCAATTGAGAAAGTACTTTCTTTTGTTCTTCGATGATTTGTTGATTTATAGCAAGACATGGGAGGACCATCTTAAAAATGTGGAGGAGCTCTTGAGCATTATTGAGAAACAATCTTTATATTCCAAAGAATCTAAATTTGAGATTGGAATGACTGGGGTTCTTTACTTGGGACACATTATTGGAGAAAAAGGGGTACAAGTTCATCGAGAGAAGATACAAGCTATCATTGATTGGCCCACTCCCAAAACACTTACAGAACTCAAGGGCTTCCTTGGCATCTGCAGCTATTACTGGAAATTTGTCAAAGGATTCTCCCAACTATGTGCACCATTGACATATTTGACCAGGAAAGGAGTGTTTGCATGGAGTGATGAGGCACAGTCTAAATTTGAGAAGATGAAGAAGACCATGAGCACTTTCCATGTGTTATCTCTATCTGATTTCTCTCATTCTTTCATATTAGAGTGTGATGCATCTGGGGTAGGTGTTGGAGTTTTTCTTATGCAGAATAGGCATCATGTTGCTTATAAAAACTGCAAATTGAAGGGTCTTGAGTTGTTATACACCATTTATGACAAAGAAATGTTGGCCAGTATGCACGCATTGACCAAGTTCAAGCAGTACTTAGTTGGAGAGAAATTTGTGGTGAGGACTGACCATAACAACCTCAAATACTTCTTGGCATAAAAAGACCTTAATGAGAGGCAGCAAAAGTGGGTAACCAAGATCCAAGCTTACAACTTTGATATAGAGTATGTTAATGGGAAAAATAATGTAGTGGTGGATGATTTATCTAGAAGACCTTCATTCTACTCTATGACAGAAATATCAGTTGATTAGAAGTCTCAACTATTGGTGGAGTACACAAAAAAAAAAATTGTATGTGAGTTGATGAATGGACAGCTACAAGATAATAAGTACAGGGTCATAAATGAAATTATTTATTACAATGGAAGGGTTTATCTAGTCTCGGAACCTTCATTCAAGAGAAAGGTGCTTCAAGCATTCCATGACTCACCAATGGCAAGACACCAAGGGTTTCTTAAGACCTACATGCAGATAAGAGAAAGATTCTCGTGGAAGGGTCTTAAGGGAGACATCATGTGCCACATCATGGAATGTACTATTTTTCAGAAAAACAAAGATGAACACATGCACCCTAAAGTGCTCTTACAACCACTTCCCATACCAAAGGGTAAATGGGAAATCATATCCATGGATTTCATCACAGGCCTCCCCAAGGTGCAAGCGAAAGATTGTATATTTGTGGTAGTGGATCGTCTAACCAAGTTTGCCCATTTTTTTTCCATCTTCATGGACTATAGCGCATCACAAGTGGCTGAATTATTCTTCAGGGAGGTCTTTAGTTTACATGGCTTACCTAAGACAATTGTGAGTGACAGGGACAGAAAATTCAAGATCATCTTTTGGAAAGAATTGTTTAGGTTGGTAGGCACTTAATTGACTCCTAGTACTAGCTACCATCCACAAATTGATGGACAAAGATAAATTGTGAACAAGTGGGTGGAAGGGTATCTTAGGAATTATGTAGCAAGGCAGCAAAAGGCTTGGTCAAATGGATTTATTTGGGTGAATATTGCTACAACACTGCCCACCACATGGCCATTGGTATGTCTCCTTTCAAAGCTTTGTATAGTTATGATCCCCTCACTTTTGCTGAAATTGTGTTTGGAGATAGCAGGGCTCCTATGGAAAAGGAATGGATATAGGAAAATCATGACATTCTTAGAGAGCTCAAAGACAATTTGCATAGAGCTCAAAATCAGCAAAAGTTATATGATGACCAAAAGAGTGTGGAGCGCACCTTTGAGGTTGTGGATTTGGTGTATTTAAGGTTACATCCATACAAGCAATCATATATTAAGAAGAGTGGTGTTGAGAAACTTAAACCACGCTTCTATGGACCATATGAAATACAAAGTAGAATTGGAGAAGTTGCATATGAATTAAAACTACCACAAGGGAGTAAAATCCATAATGTTTTCCATGTATCTTGCTTAAAGAAGGCATTAGGGCAGCATGTGGTAGCCAATGAGAAACTACCACTAGTTGATGAGGAAGGGAAT